>CAJNOL010002805.1:0-31278 GCA_905250125.1 Rotaria sordida | reverse complement strand
TTATGACATGAACATAATAATTTTTTCATTGTTGATGAAAGTATTATATTACCATCTAATGTATAACGACGTATAATATCAAGAATTTGACAACCACGATAACCATTTGTTTGAAGTTTATTTATTAATGAAACAAGTGAAGGAAATAAAAGATTATAATCAGTTAATGATATTAAAAGATGTGATAATGTTAATGATGTATCAATAAGACATTCATGTTCAAGTTGTTTTAAACAATTAAGATATGTTTGAAGAATTGAACGTAATTCAAAAGCAAAACTTAATATATATAAACCACCTTAGATTAGAAAATATAAGATATTAAAAATTAAAAGATTTCCTTTGTTTTTACTTTTTTTATCTTTAAAAATATTTTGAATATATTCATCAAGTGTACGATAATGTTGACCAAGTTGTGTAAGTCGATCTAAAATTTCTAATTCACCTTGATGAACATATGGAATTGTTGGAAGACGCTAGAAAAAAAATTTAAATTAAAAAATAACCTTATTTTTTTTATTCACTTTTTTAAAATAAGGATCATCTTGTTTTAATGTTAATAAACCACTACATCCAGTTTGTAAAGCTATTAAAGCTTCATGTAAAGCCATTGCAAATGAAAAACAAAAACACAACACAAAATTTTCGAAAATGAATATTTTAAATCGTAAGTAGCGGTTTGATGTTCGGTATATGATCACATTAATAAATCTGTGAATGTCACTTACGACATCTATAAAAATACAATAATGTAAGTTTTATATTTAACGTAAGGTTTTATCCTCATTTAGATTTTAAAAATGATTTAGTCTAAATATTAAGTATCAAATTCTCATTTTAAAATATTATTTTTTTTTGCTTCCCTATCAAATAAAACAACCAATTAAATAGACAAATGGAATCATGAATAAAATTTCGTTGGCTTTTTTCACAATGAACGAATTCTTTAATTTTTAGATTCTATTTTTACAAACATGGTGAAAATCAAAGATTGATTAATATTCGTGATGAAAAATATATTACTGTTAAACTCTATTCAACAATTAACAATACTACCTGTACTTTACAAACATCGTACAATGAATATGAGGTATTTTTTAATATGAATAAAATAGTTATCAGTTGTTTTGTAAATCATCTTAAAAATTCCTAATTTGTTAATATTGGAGATGTCAGTTAATAGTGTTATTATACGCAAACGTTGATTAAGGTCACTGGAATATTCGATCATTGTTGTATTCAACAATAATTGTTCGAACAAATTCTTGGTCAACCAACAAATGAAATCTTTACTGGTTCTAACTGACTTCTTTGTATACTTGGTTTGATAGATAGTGATATGTAATTCTCTTGGAATGAATTTAGTTTAATAATGATATTTCAGGTAAGACTCATACAATATTTGGTACAATTGAAGAGTCAGATTTAATTTCAAAATGTCTTCGTTAAATATTTCTTAATGTTGGTCAAAATATTGATGAAAAAGTTTTATTTAAACCTGTTGGTCTTGAGAATTTAATACTAACAATTGATTCTGACCTTAATATGGAAATAACTGTTCGAAATTATATTTTTAAAATTGAGATGGTAAGATTCTTTTCCAAACAAATTATTCAATACTATTCTATTCTTCTAGCGTCGAATTCGTTTACCAAATATAGTTGAACAACAAAATAATTTAGAAGCTCTTTCCGTTAAAGGTAAAATAAAGTTCACAAAAAAAAATATTTTACTTTATTTTATTCGATGAACATTATTCAATCTGGATGTTATTTTTTGAATTATATAATGAAAATATTCTTGATTTACTTGTTCAATCAAAAGATATGAAAATTCGTAAATATCTTAGTCTTATGCAAAATGATCATCCAACAATTATTAAAAATCTTATAAAAATACCTGTATTTGCACTAAAAGAAGCTGAAGATATTATTAAATTTGGTTTTGCTGATCGTTTAACATCAAAAACAAATCTTAATGAAGCACCATCAAGAGCACATGCGGTAGTTTGTATAGTGCTTATTACAGCTAATAAATTTGATGAAGAACCAATTATAAGTCATATGTGTATGGAGATAAAAATTTTTCTTTACTTTCTATTCTAATTTTATTTCTTAATTAGGAATTTGTGATTTGATTGATAATCAACCAATAATTATTAGTGGAAAACAGCTGACAGAAACTTATAATATAAATAAATCAATAATAACATTTAAAGATTGTATTCGAGTATTAAATGAAAATCAAATAGCGAAGTAAGAATATATAATGATAAATAGTTAGATCAAGATTTTTATTTAATAGAAAACAAATGTTTATACCTTTTCATAATAGCATATAACCAAGTATTTTTCGTCCGTTTTTTCGTTGTTTGTGGTCGAACGATTATTTGTTATAATGTTAATAGACATTTTTTGGTTATTAACACATCGCAAAGATTAATACATGTGTTGTATTTATTAAATAAGATGCAACAGCAATATTTGTTATTTTTACCTTTATTTTGTTTTAGAATTCTGAATATTTATGATTTAATTTTAGATCATGGAAAATCATCTTTTTCTAGAAACTTTACTTGAGTTATACAAAGATGATCGTGCTTCGGAAGATGAACAAGTTATTATCTTATTTTGTTATTGCTTATTTTTGAAGAATTATCGAATCGATATGGGAGCAAATGTGAGAACATACATTTATATATCTATACATTTATCACCTTTTTTTTAGACTAGCGAAATAATACAGTTCATCAGAAGCAACGATGCAACGGAAATTAACTTTCGAAAAAATAATTTACAATTAAGATCGTCCCATTTCATCACTGATACCACATACAAACTTCATTTACAAGTAAGTTTAAAAACATATGATAATCATCGTTTTTTTTTCTGTTTTAGGTTAGTAAAAGTCCAAAATTTCAATATACTATTCCTATTAAGGATCATATCAATCAAAATAAGTATGTTTGACTAAATTTTTATCCATTCTTTCAACTAGTAATTCACTTTAATCAATTTTTATAGAAAGTTGTTCAATATTCCGGAATTTATGAAAAACGTTGATAAAATATTATCAAATCTTTATGATTATATCAGCTATGAAAAAATATACAAAAAAAAACAAAAAAAAACACAACGTGATGTCATTGCTGATGAACAACGATCTTTACAAGGTAATCAACAATATCCACCTGGTGCAAGTTTAGCAACAGCTCACTATCCATCTGGTTCAAATTTAGCAACAGCTCCTTATCCACCTGATTTTCGTTTAGCAACAACTCATTATCCACGTAATCCATTAGTAGCAGGAGCTCAATATCCACCTGGTTTTCGTTTAACAACAGCTTCGTATCCATTTAATCAAAATTTAAGAACAGCTCATTATCCACCTGATCGAAATTTAGCAACAGTTCATTATCCAAGTGGTCCATTGTTAGCAACAACTCCGTATCCACCTGGTTCAAATTTAATAACAGCTTCTTATCCATCTAATCAAAGTTTAGCAACAGTTCATTATCCATACGGTCCATTGTTAGCAACAGCTCCGTATCCACCTGGTTCAAATTTAATAACAACTTCTTATCCATCTAATCAAAGTTTAGCAACAGTTCATTATCCACACGATCCATTGTTAGCAACAGCTCCGTATCCACCTGGTTCAAATTTAAATGCAGCTTCTTATCCATCTAATCAAAGTTTAACAACAGTTCAGTATCCACTTGATCCAAGTTCAGAAACAGTTCAGCATCCATCTGGTCAACATTTATCTCCAACAAATCATTCACCAGATCAACATCTCAATGCACAAGTTTTATTACATCCTGCTGGTAATGTTGGTTCATCGCAAGAAATCGTAAATATGGAAGCATGGTTACTAGAAGAACAGTAGATTTACAAGATATTTTTTAATTGACATTCCTCTATTGGTTGTAGATTTTTTTTTAAACTGTCAAAAAAAAAAACTTTTCAGGCTCGGTAACATCTCTTTCGAACCATGTTCTCTAACTACTACTAAGTTGAGATATTATTGATAGACAAAACCGAATTCGACGATTGTTTTTCTTTTTTATAATAAGAAAATCTGACATATTCAGACGAGTATTCTATTCACCCATTATTTCAATAACATCTGGTCCTTGTTGAGTAGCTGCCATATAAGACATTATTTGTTGAGCAAAATGTGGATAATCATTAAATATTGAAGCAATATTTTGTCCACTAGTCATCATTCGTTGTATACATATAAGACGTTCATTCATTAATTGTTGTTCGTAAATTTCTGGTATTGATGAAACCGATTGTTATTGTAGTTAATCTGCATCCGTATTCATTTTTTGTTGATCATTTAAATGACCGAGTCAATTATTCATATTCATGACTGGACCTTTTAATTGTTGCATACTTATAGCAATTTTAAGTACTGATGATGATGCATCAATAGCCATTGATGGTATATTAATTGTTGATACAGAATATTGTGTCGGTAAATTATGAATATTTTGATGTTTATGATAATAATCAGGATCAACAAGATATATATTTGATTGTGAACAAGCTACACTGGATAGTGTCATTGATAAAACTGATCGAGATGCAATATGACTTAAACTATCCTCAGCAACATAAGTAAAACTAAATTAACTAATATATTATTATGATTATTTAGATGAAAAAAAAAACTCATCGTTCAAATGCATTATCTGACATGCCAAGAGCATTGATAGATTCGGTACTACCTAACAATGGATTATTTGATTTTATTTCAAATGATAAAAAGTTTTTTTCGTATGATCAGATGGTGTTACCCAAATACGTTCATTGTTAAATTCTGTATGAAAGTAACTCGTATCTGTATCTGAGTCAAGTTCTGGTTTAAAAAAAGGTGAAATCTTAAAAACTTTTCTTTTTATTTATAAGTTTATTTGATAGGAAAAAAACAGACCTTTTTCTATTTATAGAAACCCAATGGAATATTACAAAAGAATAGATGACGTTCAACCTCACGAACATCTTCTACTCCTGAACTAATACCAAAATTTAAAAAAAATAATAATTTATTGAATAAATATTTCTTTTTTCTTGTTTACCGTTGGGTTGGTTCTTTTTCAAGAAAATGTTTGATCAAATCAAGTGCAGCTGATAATAAACTAGATGGATATGTTGGTGCAAGATTAAGAATTTTTTTAGAAAAGATCATCTTGACTTTTACTATCAGCAAATAGTAATTGACCAATAAGACATTCATACATAACGATACTAACACCCTACGAATCAATCGCGTGTGTAGATGATGTCGTTCGAAGAATCTATTCATATAATACAGTTTTTTTCAGTTAACTTTTATTACAAAAATTTACCGTATTTTATTTCTAAAAAAACCGGTTGTAGAACAATACAAAACGTAGAGTGTAACCAATGAAGAGTAACTTTTAATAAAGCACAAATCTTATAGGATATTATTCATATCTTGCGAGGCGCAAAAGACTCCATACTGATGCTTGAATAAGACTGTTGGTGTAAAGATACAGAAGGAGAAGAGAATCACTGTAATGTATATTCTATGAAATGATCATTTCTCTTCTCATATGTTTCAGATCTTTGGACTAAAGTCTTTATGGTTTTACTAGCAAATTCGTACAAGTCTAAGGAATACCTCTGAGATTAGTTTCAGTTTTTGTGAAGCTAATCGCTTCGTGTATTAATTCGGAATCATTATCTCTCAACAAATTTTCTACCAGCATGAGTGAAATTTTATCTCAACTGAATTCATGCTCTGAGTGCTGTTCAGCACTTTTACGATTTCATTAAGCAGAAATTCTTTTTGGAATAATACTCCAAGGTGCAATATATTGTGTTGTACCACAGAACGTCACAGTCATTTATCTGAATGGTACATTTACTTTGCAAAAACCAAAATCAACTAGTTTAATATGACCATGACGATCCAATAGAATATTTTCAGGCTGATTATACTTAGGGCACACAAAAAGTAGTGGCGGAGGTATCTGAATTTTGCAGTGTTTTATTCAGGATTTTTAAGTATGCTGGATCTCAGCTTCAAAGCATGGGATTCAGATGAAACTTATAAAGGGTGATATTGGTCTCAAATGATGAATTCTTATCAAAAAGTTTTTTCGATTGGAGTTTGCGAAAAAAATTGTTTTGTTGTCTCCTCTCACATTTCCCCACCCCACTGTCAATATTTTTGCTTTTAGTAGTATTCTGTTTTCTAGAATTTAATCGTAAACTACATCAAATTTCATCGACAGAGTTAAAATTTCATCGAAAAATTTTCATCCGCTCAGGAGATATAAAGTTTTGAATTTTTGTCACATGTCGCAAAAAATTTCGCAAAAATTCAAAACGTTATATCTCCTGAACGGATGCAAATTTTTCGATGAAATTTTAACTCTGTCGATGAAATTTGATGTAGATTACGATTAAATTCTAATCCACGTCGCATGTTTCTTTTCAGTACCGTCGGTACACTGCGGTACTCAAAAGAACTGGCGGTATACTGACGATCCATCGGCGGTAGCCTTTACAAGTTTCGGTCCCAATTATAAGCGCCTGCAGACAGCGTTTTCTACCTGAGCTTCAATTTATTATCAGAAAGAATTGCAGTTTATCGAGAAAGAAACAGTTTTATAAAATATTTTAATAATAGAAATTTTTGTAGCACTCTCTATAGTTAAAAATTTACTTCAGAATTGGAGCCGAAATAGGCTCTGTGGCTAGTACAGGTGGCTCAAGTACATCGAAATTATCTTGAAGCAAGAAAAATGGCTTAATTCTGTTGGTTTTAACAGACTTAAAAAATATTCAGCGGTTTTGATACAAGACTGTACAACACTCTATGTTTCAGCAAAACTGGCGATATATCGTCGGTTTTTATCCGATTCGAATCACATCGGAAAAACAGAATAGTATTAAAAGCAAAAAAATTGACGGTGTGGAGGGCCAACAAAAAATTTTTTTTCGCAAATTCCAATCGAAAAAAATTTTTGATAAAAACTCATCATTTGGCTCCAATATCACCCTCTGTAAGTTTCATCTGAATCCCATGTTTTGAAGCTGAGATCCAGCATATCTAAAAATTCTGGATCGAACACTGGAATTTCGTATAGAATGTTTGAAGAAATTTTCTTTTTGTATAGACTAATAGTAAAAAAAGAAGCTCTGCATTTCTACATTATTTAATCATTATTCATCTAATATCATAATAGTAAAATTTACATTAGACTTGTTAAGCTATGATATATAACGATAACAATAAAGGAAAAAAAAATAGGTGGATATTTTTTGAATAACTTTTGATAGAAACAAGATAGAGAACTGCGATTTTCATCGTTAGAAAGAGAAGATAAAGACGCATCGAATCGTATGTCTTAGCATTTTCTAATATCATTTCTGAAATTTTTTCAATCAGTTTTCTAAACATTGAAAACATGGCTCTTTTATTAAAAAAGTGATTTTTTGTTTTTTCGCAGTATTCTTAGGAAATTGATTTAGAGTATCGACAAGAATACCTATAACCGCTGAATGATAAAATATATACCGGCAGTATTTCCAGAGTTTTGTAAGTCTTCCATTGACAATTTAAACGCATGTCTGATAATTGAAGATTCACTGTGACCAATTCACAGGAGTACCCTTGTTTTCAAAAAGGTCGGTTGGAAAGGTTACAAAAATCAGTCAGGGAGCCTTCAATATATGATTCAATGCGTCTTTCTCTTCTCTTTTTAATGATGAAAACCGCAGTTCTCTATCTTGTTTCTATCAAAAAATATCCGCCTGTTTTTTTTCCTTTATTGTTATCATTACATATCATAGCTTAACAAGTCTAATGAAAATTTTACTATTATGATATTAGATGAATAATGATTACATAGTGTAGAAATGCAGAGTCTCTCTTTTTTACTATCAGTCCATACAAAAAGAAAATTTCTTCAAACATTGTATATGAAATTCAGATACCTCGGCCACTACTTTTTGTACGCCCTAAGTAATACCTGTTAAGACACTGTAAAGCGAAAAGTGTAATTAAGAAAGAGTTTATTTATGAGAACATTGTAACTTAACTAAATTCAATGAATAGTTCTTAACACACGTATAGGTATGTATCTTATATTCTATTGGATTGCATTTATATTTTTGTAATAAGACCATTGAAATATAACAGTAAAATGCATTACTTGTTCAATTTAATTCTATAATTAAAAATTGCTAGAATTGTTGAACTTTTCAAGAATATCACTTTCATGAAATTTTGAAAAGTTTATGATGTCTAGAGAATTTAAAAAATTTGTCGAAACATTTTTAGGAAAGGATACTTGTGAATAAGAGTTTGTCAAAGATAACGCATTCATTAAATGTACAGAATGATTGCTAATGGTAGTAAGACTATTTCTTGATAATTATCATACAGAAAGTATTCCTTGTGTAGTTGTCAAATAAAAGTTTTGTTTTACAATGGTAGTGACGAAAATATTCTTTCTACATTCAGTAAATATGATTCTAATCAGTATACGTAAACTAGTGGCATATATAGAATAAGTGTCATCTATTGGATCAAATCTATACTTCTTAATTGAATTGAGATCAAATCAATCCATCTGGATTCAAAAAAACGAGTTTTCTCTTTAGTTTTGATATTTCATAAGAGCTTTCGATCGACGGTGATAGACAAGAGTATCACTCGAAAAAAACGATTCTTTTTGAAACAAACAAAATTCAGTATAAAGTTTATATGAATGAAGAAAACCTGATTCGGATTTCCATCTATTTTGAAACATTCGTGTCTATGCAGAATTTTTACCAAGTACTATATTGACATTTTAAAGATAGTATTACTTCTAAGATTATCATTTTTCAATTAAACCGATTTGAATAAATTTTCGAACTAAATTAGCCTAGATTTCGCAAGTAGATGTATCCAACACTTTGAGAATCAATAGTTTTTCTTCAATTGGACATCACATGATAGACAAATTAAAGATTAATATAAAGGAAAAAAGCTTCAACATTCTGAATTATTCGAAATCATGCTAATTTATTCAGACGTAATGTTTGCTTTGTTACACTATTTAAGTAGCCATAGACGACAAAAAAAGAACTTACAGACATTTTGTATTTCTTTTATTCTAATATTAAAATATAAGATGTCTGATTCGATGATTCCATATATTCACACAACTGACAATCAAAAAGTAGTTTAACGACAAAAATACTTAGCCAGGAAAGGATATAGATTATGTAAAAGCGTCATTTCCTTTAGAAAGAAAGATAAAATCTTCTAATCATCTTCCTTTCATTCTCTTATAGAAGTCAAATTTATGGTTATAAAGGAAGTGATAAACAGTTAATACATTTCTATCACATTTCATCGACACAATCATTAGAGTTCAAAAATAACAATTCTGGTAATGTTAAGGCGCTAAAACTCAATTTTAAAGCCCAACTAGTCGAATAGTTTGGAACAAGTTTTTCTCCCATTGGTTTGTGTACTTATTTGGTTTGCGAGGACTGAGTGTAAAACACCTACAGAACAATTGATCTTTTTTTTTTTAATTTCTCTGACTTCTGAATGAAACGTTGTTATTTATAACAAAAATACGATATTATTTTTTTAATTAACAAACAAATGAATTTATTATAGAAGAATTTGAGTTAGAAAATAATACATTTTATTTTTTTATTTATAATAATTTTATAAATAATTACGTCGAAATAAAATATACGAGATCGATACGAATAATTGTTGAATATCATCTTTCCACGTATTTAACAAATATCTAAACAAAATAATCTTTAGCTCTTAAAGAATGTATTCTAACAAATACAAACAACATATTGACCACCATATTATAATGTTTAGTATATTAAAAATAAAGATATTGTGCCAATGTTCATCGACATGTAGAATAAGAAAACAGGCGAAGAAACAATGCCATTTTTTTATTCATTCATTCACTGTCGATTTAAACTATGTAAAACATCATTGTTCTCACTGACGATATCGGTCAAATAGATGAAATGAACGTATGTATATAAATATTCATATGTGTGAGTTAAAAAAAATAGAATGAAAATAAATATGGAACATTTCTGGGCTCGATTAAATGATTTACCTGATGAGATAATTATGATTATTTTGAAAAAATTATACAATGTCGAAGTGCTCTACTATTTCATAGGTGTTAATAAACGACTCAATACAATTGCACATGATTCAATTTTTTCAAGTTGTTTGAACTTATATCAATATTTTTCGGATGATCATTACATCTGTCCATTACCAGATCCAATGCTTAATCGATTTTGTTCACAAATTTTACCTGAAATTCATAATAAAATCCAATGGCTTAATCTTGAATCATCGTCTATGAAACGTATTCTTTCTGCTACAAATTATCCAAATTTATATGGACTTGGTCTGTATGATATTAATGTAGAAGTAGCTCCATCGCTCTTTACTGGTAAGATTTTTTTTCGATCCTCTTTATAATTAATTAATGAATATTATTTTTATTTAGACGAAAGTTTTTTCAATCCTCTCTTGAAAAATCAAATCTTATCGCTTGTTATTGATATTGTGGAAAATGACGAACAAAGTTCATCAGAATATCAGCATATATTTATATTTACACAAATCTTTACTATGTTCCCCAATTTAAAATATCTAAATTTTGGTCCATCTTCAATTTTCTATCAACGATTATCATTTGGTATTCCACCTCCAACTATTATTTCTTCAACTCTCTTAGAATTACATGTCTGTTTGGATCATTTTATTGATTGTCTTTATTTACTTGATGGACGTTTCAATCAACTTCATTCATTTCATGTTCATATTTTTTCCCTTTTCGCTTTAGCTACAACAATCAATAATAAGGTAGATTAATATTTAATTTATTTAAATGAATTGAAGTATTTTCTTTTTATTTTAGGAAAAATTATCTAGTTTAAAATGTTTTTCGCTTCATTGTGATAGCACTACAAATAGTTATGAAAGATCAATTCTACCACTTCTATATCGAATGATCAATTTAGAAAAACTTGATTTACATCTTATGATCGAATGTAATCAAGAATTTGTTGATAGTAATGATTTGAAGAAAAATATTATCAATCGAATACCAGGATTAAAAAATTTTGTATTTAACATACGTTCAATGAGATATTTTTGTGATGAAATTCGTTTACCATTAAATGAAGATATTCAACATACATTCAATAGTCTTCAAAATAATAAAATTATTTCTTATGTTAATTATTTTCCTGAGGCAGGACACAGTGAATATCACATTTATTCATATCCATATAAATTAAAATTTTATAGAAATATTACAAATAATTTTCCAGGTGGATTATTTAAATATGTTACTGAAGTGTCACTATTTGATGAACAACCTTTTGAACATGAATTCTTTCTTCGAATTCAAAAATCATTTCCATTTATGAAAGAATTAACTGTAATTAATCAAAAACCACAAAACAAAAAACAATATGAAAATTTCAAAAATTATGATCAAACTTTATCAATTATCAAATATCCTCATCTTACTCTACTTAATCTAGGTTGTGTTCATGATGATTATATTGAACAATTTTTGTTTGATACGAAAATGTGTTTGTCGAATAATCTTTATCTTATTATTGATTATCAATCACTAGCAAGAGTGACACACAATTTTCAAAGAAATATAACACGAATCAATTGTGCAAAGTTGCGTTATTTACGTCTACATGGTGAATATACGATTCTTAAACATGTAAAAGACTATTTTCCTTACACAGAGATATGCTAATTGTGATGAATGATTATTTAAATAAAATATGTCGAAATTAGATTGATTTATAAATAATTACAGTACTAAAACGATGTGCAAGGAATGAATGAGAATATGAATATCGATGTCAAAATATAATGCAGTTGGTTGTTTTTCGAATAATAATTCAAAACCCACAAAAGCTATCGATCTGAAGTTTTCAGCAATAGAAACAGGACACTCTAGACTACGTTTTTACTATCAAACTCAATTCTTAAAAACCTTTCGATATTGGAATCTAGAAGAATTTTCTGGAAAACAAGGATTTTGCTTAAAAGTTTCGGGTAGAAACCTATCGTTTTTTTTCATAGATAGATAGCTCTGGGTCTCCTCTACAATCCTTTATTAGACAATAGATGGTTCTTTTCTTCCTGATTTAATAAAAGAATAAAGTGTGTGGGGTGTGGGTGTGAGTGAGGATCCGTATCAGTAGAACAGTACTTCCACAGCCACACCTTCCTCAGCGTAGATCGAACCATACAGTATACAATGGAAGCAGATGTGATAATCCTGCACGGCTGCTCACACCTATACGAATGTCTATCAGAGCTTTTCGGAGCGCGTGCTATGTCATTCCAGTCATCGAGGAACTACAAAAGCATGAAAGACAATAATTAGCCCTTGTAAAATTCGTTGATAAAACGAAACGAGACAGAAACGTGCAACGGGTCTAGACGTGAGTGACGTAGCATACTGTTCTGCCAATCGTTCGCACCCTTAATCTCCATCCATCGTTTGATAATCATCTGGTCTATTGCTTGATATGATGAGCAATGTTTATAGCGTACATAAGTAGCTTACTGTTTTGATTAATTTTCAATATTTGCAATCCTCTATTATCAATAATTGATCGATGTCAAAATTAATCAATTTTTTTTATTCGAGCGGTTTGAATTTACTTTCCATGTATGCAGTAGTGTAATTTTGTATTTTGAGTTTTCTCATATGTTCTTGTAAACTTTTAGTTAATATTTACCGTGTACATATTGACTTCAATAGCAGTCTGTCTGTTACTACGATGGTGGTTTTTTTTAAAATTTTTCAAGCACATATATCAGCAACAAATAACTTTCTCGACCATAGTGCATCTATGTTTGTACGATTCTAGAGTAAGCTTGACGTCACTAAAAGAATATTTTGGCATGGTAAACATAGCTGAAAGATTTTCTGATTTTCAAGGCGTACATGAGATTGAACAAATGATCTGTGTCCGCGCCCCTACTCTCCTCAAAATCAAGACTAGTTTACCTGCACTACACAATTGACTTCATGACATATCTATTGATAGCTTCGATTTAACACAGCTAATCATATTATATCGAGAAGTTCTTCATTCGCTTTTAATATTAATATTATTAGGAAGTCAAGATGCATTTTTATAAACAATAAAAGTTATTATATCCAACTGAATACTCATTGTATTTTGTGTTTTGAAAAAAAAAACCTGAGTCGAATAACTATTGATATTTATCTATTTTATAGTGAAACAAAGCAAAAAACAAACAAAAAAAAAAGAGATTGACATTGAATGAATATCTTTGTTTTAGTCTTTTAGAATTCTCCAAATGATCCATTATTATTTGTTAAAAATCTATTGAAATCAAGTCTTGTTAAGAAAACACCTAAATGTGGTAAAGCATTATGTTTTTGAACCATTCCTAATATTCCAAATAACAGTCTTATTTCATCATTAAAATCTCGTCCAAATTGTCGTAAAATATTTTCATCAAAATTATTATTATTTTCTTGTTGTTTTGCTGTTAAACAAAATGAAACACATATTGATAAAATATTTCTTATTGATTGATATGCTGTTGCTAAAAGCATAAATGAATGTTGTTGAATATCAGATAAAAATACTTCATGTAAATATTTAATTTTTTGAAAATCAGTACTTGATAATATTGAACGTATTAATTGTTGATATTTATATTCTAATACATCAATTTGAATATAATATTGAAAATTATTTATAAAAAAAGACATTGCATTTCTTAAATGCAATATTAAAGAATTTTTATGTTGATTTTTTAATATTAACCATAAATTATTTAATTCATTTTGAACATAACGTAAAATAATTAATAAATGAAATATATCATTATAACGTTGTTTGGAATTTTCACTAAAAAATGCTTTCATTGGATATTTAACATTATATTGAATTGATAAATTTGCCCAACCACATGACCAAAAATCAAATGAATTATTAGAATTATCTGATATACCTTGAACTCGAGATAATAAACGACGACATCCTGTACTTGTTTCCTATGATAGAAAAATCAAATGTCGGTAGTTATCAATCGAAATATTTTGATAGTAATCAAGTTTATTTTAAATAGTATAGATTTTCTTCATCCACCTCAAGTCAGCGGAAATGAATTAGATTGAAAATATTGAACCACTATCAAAAATAGACATAGAAAGTATAAGAACATGTACTATGTAGTAAGTTTATCGGAATGAATGTAATTGAAAAGAAAAATATTCCTGCCTTTTGATATGAAATGTTGTCTAATATCAGGCTCAGTAGCTCGATATTTTCACTACAACTATGACTAACTGTTGTTCTGGATAGGAGGTTAGTCTGATCAGATGAATAATTCGAGACCAACAACTGTTAGTGACTTGTTCAGAGTCATTCCATGACTAGTGATATCGAGATTTGCGTATAATTTCTATTGGATACATGCTAAACAACGTAGACACTCGACCATGATGACTTAGATGCAATTGAGACTGCAGAAGGATCTTCTTTGACGTTAAGATTAGTCGTTCTGAAGGTTTGAGAAATTTGTTTTTCGATTATTTGTATTTTGTGACTAGTACTTTTCAAGCAATCTTATAAGAATAAGGTTGTAATTGGCTCTTACTTTCAGAGTGAACCGAACCTGACCTTATCCGACAGGCTCTAGTGTTCAGCTCCTCGTAGTTGCTAACTATCTCCTATGAAACGAAGTATATGATTGTAGTCTTGAACCTTATTTAGATAAATACATCTAAGAATGATTTATAAAATGTTAGTAGGTATATTTTGAAATCCTATAGATTATTTGATAGTATCACATTTTACAGTAGATCATATGAAAAAAAATTAAGTAAATAATTTGCTTGCAAAAAGATTAATTGATGCAGAGAACTAATGAAATTCGAGAATGGAAACAGCTATGTAGCTGCGGCTTTTTTACGATTCAACAAATGGACACCGGGACACGTAAATCTATGGAAAAATTTCATTGGTGAGTAATGGGCTAACAGCATGAAAGTCCGCTAGACATTTTGAAGATAGGTTTTGAAACGTTTTTTTTTTTTTACGTTGGATTTTGAAACTTTAATTAAATCATTCGATAGAAAAAATTGTTCTCTTTCGATCTACACAAGGCCGGGCTCGATAAGCTTGCTCTGTTCGGTAACTGTAAGCATTTTCCTGAAATCGACCATGCTGAATTCAGTGGTGATATTTGTTTTTTATTTTAAAGTATTCCGAGATCATTGTGTCGAGATTTTCAATATATATGTTCTTTAAACTAAATAGCAGCAAAAACTAGATTTCAAAAACTTTTCTATAATGATCTCAGGTTACTTTGAAATAAAAAAACAAATATCACCACTGTTATGTAGGTCGAAAGAGAACAATGGTTTCTATCGAATGGTTTAATTGAAGTTTGAAAATCCAACGAAAAATGCCTTCCAAAAGCTATCTTCAAAATGTCCATTGGACTTTCATGCTATTGGTCCATTACTCACCAATGAAATTTTTCCATAGATTTACGTATCCCGGTGTCCACTTTTTAATGATGAAAACTGCAGCTCCATAGTTGCTTCCGTTTCCGAGTTATTCGACTCGCAATCATTCGCCTTCTATTTTGAAATGGATATTAGTTTCTCTGCTCTATTGAATGATGAAATATTTTAAAAATATGTTATCATCAAAGACATAAAAACTTTATTTCTAGTATTTTGATTAAGTTAAATAGCCGTTTTTTTTTTTGGTAAGAACAGACTTTGAATACAAATACAAAGAATTCTGGACGACAGTGGCTGCTATTCAGGAAGTGTTTTGATTCTTTATGATATTTTGAGTTTCAGTGTACGACAAATAAAAAGCCTGATTGCAAGCACTAATAATTGGTAAGAGTTCATTATGAAAAAGATCTATCGTTCTTACTTGTGTAGAATTATCATTATGTGAAAAATTAAGTTTAAATTTAAATTTATCAACATTTGTTAATATAGTTTCTAAATGTAAATCATTTAAACATTGTTTAAAAATTTCATTTATATCATTTTCAATAGCATTTGTAGATTTTTTAATATTTAATAATAATTGATTTGTACGATTAACAAATAATGAAAAAAGTTCACCATGTTCAATTAAATAAAAACCTCGAATTTGTTCAAGTTCATTACATAAATGAAAACGATCAACAAATAAATTTCTTAATGTTAATGATAAATCAATTCTTGTATATTCAATAATACGTTCTAATTCAAATATATTAAAATCATCCGAAAGTGTTAATGCATATAATTGTTGTTGTACACGATGATTTTGTTCATCATAATCAATTGAATTTATTGATAAAAAATTTTTATCATTATCTTCATCATTTGTTTTTAATATAAGCCATGATTCACCAATAAATAAAATTTTATCAGCTAATTGAAGTGGAATATATGATGGAAGCATATCAGGTATTAATTGATATTGACTATAACCAGGTGTTATTGTAGGATTTTGTTGAGGCATCTAAATGAGAAAAAAAAACAAAGCTATTTATATATTCTGTAAGACAAGTTGGGACCCATAGTTTCCTAAAGATGAGTATTTGGTAGTGAAACTTGGATTGATAACTCAGAGATAATTTGTCCAACAATTCTGAAATTCTCTAGACAAGCTAATCTCATTGACATCTTGTAGTAGACAAAATTCAAAACTTTGATTTCACCGAAAAATTGAGATCATACAAGAATATCATAGTGAAACGTCCGCATCCTCTTAGGTCTTTTCTAGTTTATACATTTCCTACCTATGGGCAAAATTTCAGCTCAAAAGCTTTTCAACATCTGGAAAGAGGTGTCCTCGTGAGATAAAGCTAACAATGATATAATCCTATGACATTGTATTGTAGATGATGATCTAAATGTGTCTTGGAAAAAATACTTTAGCTATGTCAGTTTTCTTTCTCTATAAAACTATAGGATATTCAGAAAGTAACAAAACAAAGAAAAAATTTGAATACATATCTTAACCAAATGGGCTGATATTTTTACTACTGATAAAGGAGTAGACATAGTTCATATTCATAAGAGAAACATTGTTAAAAATTGTTTTGAAGTAGTACAACTAACTTCAACGAGAAACTACTATAACATTTTCCCAGTTATCAAAAAAACCAATATATTTATTTCCTTAGTCAAGAATAAACGACGTGTCATTTTTTTCGATTACTTCTCCACACTAGTGTTATTTTATCTCATACTTGTTATTCAGTGTACTCTAGAAGTTTCAATCATTGGTAAAGCTGTAATATTGATTTTTTTCATAACTCGTGAAAGGTCACAATTTTTTGTTGAAGTTAGTTGTACTGCTTCAAAACAATTTTTGATAACATTTCCCGTTATGAATATGAGCTATGTCTTTTCTTTATTAGTGATAAAAATATCAGCCCATTCGGTCAAAGGATGACAGAGGCATGTATTCTTTGTTTTGTTACTTTCTGGATACCCTGTAGATTTTTTTCGCTCAACCATCGATTGTACAGTTCGACAGATCTCTCGTTTCCATAGTGTCTCGGAAATGATTCAACGAAAAATTATGAAATATTCAAGATGGATAGACATCAATAAGTAGAACAAAAGTTGCCATAGACTCAAAACTCTCAGATGCTTGCTTTAGAGAGATATGGAGTTGATAAAGATAGGATTAAATCGAGATGTCTGTTTTATTTTTTCTTCAAATATATCGTTCTTAAAACTCAAGGAAAGTAAAATACTAGAACTACGTCAAAAACGTTTTTCTTTAATCGTTTAAAGGTCCGATCGAAAAACTTCGTTTTTTTTTTTCTTCAACTAAAATGCTTGAAAACTGGTAGTGTTTAGTGATATATATGCTGAGTCCATAATCTATGCTCTAAGTACTTTTGAAATGAGAAATTTTGTATAGAAAAGAATAATTGTAGTACGAGTTTTTTATTGGAGATTTCGAAAATTGAATTTAATAAAAAATATTATATAACAAAGAAGATCATTTATATGAGATACTTCATATTCTTAATATATTAAAATTTTAAATTTAATTTTTACTTGTAAATTAAATTGTTTATCTCTATCTGGTGAATGTGATCGACTTGTTATTGTTGATGTCATACGTGATATACTTGGTGTTGTCATACCCATAGCTTCAATATTAATATTATTATTTAATCCAATAAAAAATTCATCATATTCATCATAAATTTGTCCACGTGTTAATATTGATGTTATTTGTTTAATAAATATCTTATGACATGAACATAATAATTTTTTCATTGTTGATGAAAGTATTATATTACCATCTAATGTATAACGACGTATAATATCAAGAATTTGACAACCACGATAACCATTTGTTTGAAGTTTATTTATTAATGAAACAAGTGAAGGAAATAAAAGATTATAATCAGTTAATGATATTAAAAGATGTGATAATGTTAATGATGTATCAATAAGACATTCATGTTCAAGTTGTTTTAAACAATTAAGATATGTTTGAAGAATTGAACGTAATTCAAAAGCAAAACTTAATATATATAAACCACCTTAGATTAGAAAATATAAGATATTAAAAATTAAAAGATTTCCTTTGTTTTTACTTTTTTTATCTTTAAAAATATTTTGAATATATTCATCAAGTGTACGATAATGTTGACCAAGTTGTGTAAGTCGATCTAAAATTTCTAATTCACCTTGATGAACATATGGAATTGTTGGAAGACGCTAGAAAAAAAATTTAAATTAAAAAATAACCTTATTTTTTTTATTCACTTTTTTAAAATAAGGATCATCTTGTTTTAATGTTAATAAACCACTACATCCAGTTTGTAAAGCTATTAAAGCTTCATGTAAAGCCATTGCAAATGAAAAACAAAAACACAACACAAAATTTTCGAAAATGAATATTTTAAATCGTAAGTAGCGGTTTGATGTTCGGTATATGATCACATTAATAAATCTGTGAATGTCACTTACGACATCTATAAAAATACAATAATGTAAGTTTTATATTTAACGTAAGGTTTTATCCTCATTTAGATTTTAAAAATGATTTAGTCTAAATATTAAGTATCAAATTCTCATTTTAAAATATTATTTTTTTTTGCTTCCCTATCAAATAAAACAACCAATTAAATAGACAAATGGAATCATGAATAAAATTTCGTTGGCTTTTTTCACAATGAACGAATTCTTTAATTTTTAGATTCTATTTTTACAAACATGGTGAAAATCAAAGATTGATTAATATTCGTGATGAAAAATATATTACTGTTAAACTCTATTCAACAATTAACAATACTACCTGTACTTTACAAACATCGTACAATGAATATGAGGTATTTTTTAATATGAATAAAATAGTTATCAGTTGTTTTGTAAATCATCTTAAAAATTCCTAATTTGTTAATATTGGAGATGTCAGTTAATAGTGTTATTATACGCAAACGTTGATTAAGGTCACTGGAATATTCGATCATTGTTGTATTCAACAATAATTGTTCGAACAAATTCTTGGTCAACCAACAAATGAAATCTTTACTGGTTCTAACTGACTTCTTTGTATACTTGGTTTGATAGATAGTGATATGTAATTCTCTTGGAATGAATTTAGTTTAATAATGATATTTCAGGTAAGACTCATACAATATTTGGTACAATTGAAGAGTCAGATTTAATTTCAAAATGTCTTCGTTAAATATTTCTTAATGTTGGTCAAAATATTGATGAAAAAGTTTTATTTAAACCTGTTGGTCTTGAGAATTTAATACTAACAATTGATTCTGACCTTAATATGGAAATAACTGTTCGAAATTATATTTTTAAAATTGAGATGGTAAGATTCTTTTCCAAACAAATTATTCAATACTATTCTATTCTTCTAGCGTCGAATTCGTTTACCAAATATAGTTGAACAACAAAATAATTTAGAAGCTCTTTCCGTTAAAGGTAAAATAAAGTTCACAAAAAAAAATATTTTACTTTATTTTATTCGATGAACATTATTCAATCTGGATGTTATTTTTTGAATTATATAATGAAAATATTCTTGATTTACTTGTTCAATCAAAAGATATGAAAATTCGTAAATATCTTAGTCTTATGCAAAATGATCATCCAACAATTATTAAAAATCTTATAAAAATACCTGTATTTGCACTAAAAGAAGCTGAAGATATTATTAAATTTGGTTTTGCTGATCGTTTAACATCAAAAACAAATCTTAATGAAGCACCATCAAGAGCACATGCGGTAGTTTGTATAGTGCTTATTACAGCTAATAAATTTGATGAAGAACCAATTATAAGTCATATGTGTATGGAGATAAAAATTTTTCTTTACTTTCTATTCTAATTTTATTTCTTAATTAGGAATTTGTGATTTGATTGATAATCAACCAATAATTATTAGTGGAAAACAGCTGACAGAAACTTATAATATAAATAAATCAATAATAACATTTAAAGATTGTATTCGAGTATTAAATGAAAATCAAATAGCGAAGTAAGAATATATAATGATAAATAGTTAGATCAAGATTTTTATTTAATAGAAAACAAATGTTTATACCTTTTCATAATAGCATATAACCAAGTATTTTTCGTCCGTTTTTTCGTTGTTTGTGGTCGAACGATTATTTGTTATAATGTTAATAGACATTTTTTGGTTATTAACACATCGCAAAGATTAATACATGTGTTGTATTTATTAAATAAGATGCAACAGCAATATTTGTTATTTTTACCTTTATTTTGTTTTAGAATTCTGAATATTTATGATTTAATTTTAGATCATGGAAAATCATCTTTTTCTAGAAACTTTACTTGAGTTATACAAAGATGATCGTGCTTCGGAAGATGAACAAGTTATTATCTTATTTTGTTATTGCTTATTTTTGAAGAATTATCGAATCGATATGGGAGCAAATGTGAGAACATACATTTATATATCTATACATTTATCACCTTTTTTTTAGACTAGCGAAATAATACAGTTCATCAGAAGCAACGATGCAACGGAAATTAACTTTCGAAAAAATAATTTACAATTAAGATCGTCCCATTTCATCACTGATACCACATACAAACTTCATTTACAAGTAAGTTTAAAAACATATGATAATCATCGTTTTTTTTTCTGTTTTAGGTTAGTAAAAGTCCAAAATTTCAATATACTATTCCTATTAAGGATCATATCAATCAAAATAAGTATGTTTGACTAAATTTTTATCCATTCTTTCAACTAGTAATTCACTTTAATCAATTTTTATAGAAAGTTGTTCAATATTCCGGAATTTATGAAAAACGTTGATAAAATATTATCAAATCTTTATGATTATATCAGCTATGAAAAAATATACAAAAAAAAACAAAAAAAAACACAACGTGATGTCATTGCTGATGAACAACGATCTTTACAAGGTAATCAACAATATCCACCTGGTGCAAGTTTAGCAACAGCTCACTATCCATCTGGTTCAAATTTAGCAACAGCTCCTTATCCACCTGATTTTCGTTTAGCAACAACTCATTATCCACGTAATCCATTAGTAGCAGGAGCTCAATATCCACCTGGTTTTCGTTTAACAACAGCTTCGTATCCATTTAATCAAAATTTAAGAACAGCTCATTATCCACCTGATCGAAATTTAGCAACAGTTCATTATCCAAGTGGTCCATTGTTAGCAACAACTCCGTATCCACCTGGTTCAAATTTAATAACAGCTTCTTATCCATCTAATCAAAGTTTAGCAACAGTTCATTATCCATACGGTCCATTGTTAGCAACAGCTCCGTATCCACCTGGTTCAAATTTAATAACAACTTCTTATCCATCTAATCAAAGTTTAGCAACAGTTCATTATCCACACGATCCATTGTTAGCAACAGCTCCGTATCCACCTGGTTCAAATTTAAATGCAGCTTCTTATCCATCTAATCAAAGTTTAACAACAGTTCAGTATCCACTTGATCCAAGTTCAGAAACAGTTCAGCATCCATCTGGTCAACATTTATCTCCAACAAATCATTCACCAGATCAACATCTCAATGCACAAGTTTTATTACATCCTGCTGGTAATGTTGGTTCATCGCAAGAAATCGTAAATATGGAAGCATGGTTACTAGAAGAACAGTAGATTTACAAGATATTTTTTAATTGACATTCCTCTATTGGTTGTAGATTTTTTTTTAAACTGTCAAAAAAAAAAACTTTTCAGGCTCGGTAACATCTCTTTCGAACCATGTTCTCTAACTACTACTAAGTTGAGATATTATTGATAGACAAAACCGAATTCGACGATTGTTTTTCTTTTTTATAATAAGAAAATCTGACATATTCAGACGAGTATTCTATTCACCCATTATTTCAATAACATCTGGTCCTTGTTGAGTAGCTGCCATATAAGACATTATTTGTTGAGCAAAATGTGGATAATCATTAAATATTGAAGCAATATTTTGTCCACTAGTCATCATTCGTTGTATACATATAAGACGTTCATTCATTAATTGTTGTTCGTAAATTTCTGGTATTGATGAAACCGATTGTTATTGTAGTTAATCTGCATCCGTATTCATTTTTTGTTGATCATTTAAATGACCGAGTCAATTATTCATATTCATGACTGGACCTTTTAATTGTTGCATACTTATAGCAATTTTAAGTACTGATGATGATGCATCAATAGCCATTGATGGTATATTAATTGTTGATACAGAATATTGTGTCGGTAAATTATGAATATTTTGATGTTTATGATAATAATCAGGATCAACAAGATATATATTTGATTGTGAACAAGCTACACTGGATAGTGTCATTGATAAAACTGATCGAGATGCAATATGACTTAAACTATCCTCAGCAACATAAGTAAAACTAAATTAACTAATATATTATTATGATTATTTAGATGAAAAAAAAAACTCATCGTTCAAATGCATTATCTGACATGCCAAGAGCATTGATAGATTCGGTACTACCTAACAATGGATTATTTGATTTTATTTCAAATGATAAAAAGTTTTTTTCGTATGATCAGATGGTGTTACCCAAATACGTTCATTGTTAAATTCTGTATGAAAGTAACTCGTATCTGTATCTGAGTCAAGTTCTGGTTTAAAAAAAGGTGAAATCTTAAAAACTTTTCTTTTTATTTATAAGTTTATTTGATAGGAAAAAAACAGACCTTTTTCTATTTATAGAAACCCAATGGAATATTACAAAAGAATAGATGACGTTCAACCTCACGAACATCTTCTACTCCTGAACTAATACCAAAATTTAAAAAAAATAATAATTTATTGAATAAATATTTCTTTTTTCTTGTTTACCGTTGGGTTGGTTCTTTTTCAAGAAAATGTTTGATCAAATCAAGTGCAGCTGATAATAAACTAGATGGATATGTTGGTGCAAGATTAAGAATTTTTTTAGAAAAGATCATCTTGACTTTTACTATCAGCAAATAGTAATTGACCAATAAGACATTCATACATAACGATACTAACACCCTACGAATCAATCGCGTGTGTAGATGATGTCGTTCGAAGAATCTATTCATATAATACAGTTTTTTTCAGTTAACTTTTATTACAAAAATTTACCGTATTTTATTTCTAAAAAAACCGGTTGTAGAACAATACAAAACGTAGAGTGTAACCAATGAAGAGTAACTTTTAATAAAGCACAAATCTTATAGGATATTATTCATATCTTGCGAGGCGCAAAAGACTCCATACTGATGCTTGAATAAGACTGTTGGTGTAAAGATACAGAAGGAGAAGAGAATCACTGTAATGTATATTCTATGAAATGATCATTTCTCTTCTCATATGTTTCAGATCTTTGGACTAAAGTCTTTATGGTTTTACTAGCAAATTCGTACAAGTCTAAGGAATACCTCTGAGATTAGTTTCAGTTTTTGTGAAGCTAATCGCTTCGTGTATTAATTCGGAATCATTATCTCTCAACAAATTTTCTACCAGCATGAGTGAAATTTTATCTCAACTGAATTCATGCTCTGAGTGCTGTTCAGCACTTTTACGATTTCATTAAGCAGAAATTCTTTTTGGAATAATACTCCAAGGTGCAATATATTGTGTTGTACCACAGAACGTCACAGTCATTTATCTGAATGGTACATTTACTTTGCAAAAACCAAAATCAACTAGTTTAATATGACCATGACGATCCAATAGAATATTTTCAGGCTGATTATACTTAGGGCACACAAAAAGTAGTGGCGGAGGTATCTGAATTTTGCAGTGTTTTATTCAGGATTTTTAAGTATGCTGGATCTCAGCTTCAAAGCATGGGATTCAGATGAAACTTATAAAGGGTGATATTGGTCTCAAATGATGAATTCTTATCAAAAAGTTTTTTCGATTGGAGTTTGCGAAAAAAATTGTTTTGTTGTCTCCTCTCACATTTCCCCACCCCACTGTCAATATTTTTGCTTTTAGTAGTATTCTGTTTTCTAGAATTTAATCGTAAACTACATCAAATTTCATCGACAGAGTTAAAATTTCATCGAAAAATTTTCATCCGCTCAGGAGATATAAAGTTTTGAATTTTTGTCACATGTCGCAAAAAATTTCGCAAAAATTCAAAACGTTATATCTCCTGAACGGATGCAAATTTTTCGATGAAATTTTAACTCTGTCGATGAAATTTGATGTAGATTACGATTAAATTCTAATCCACGTCGCATGTTTCTTTTCAGTACCGTCGGTACACTGCGGTACTCAAAAGAACTGGCGGTATACTGACGATCCATCGGCGGTAGCCTTTACAAGTTTCGGTCCCAATTATAAGCGCCTGCAGACAGCGTTTTCTACCTGAGCTTCAATTTATTATCAGAAAGAATTGCAGTTTATCGAGAAAGAAACAGTTTTATAAAATATTTTAATAATAGAAATTTTTGTAGCACTCTCTATAGTTAAAAATTTACTTCAGAATTGGAGCCGAAATAGGCTCTGTGGCTAGTACAGGTGGCTCAAGTACATCGAAATTATCTTGAAGCAAGAAAAATGGCTTAATTCTGTTGGTTTTAACAGACTTAAAAAATATTCAGCGGTTTTGATACAAGACTGTACAACACTCTATGTTTCAGCAAAACTGGCGATATATCGTCGGTTTTTATCCGATTCGAATCACATCGGAAAAACAGAATAGTATTAAAAGCAAAAAAATTGACGGTGTGGAGGGCCAACAAAAAATTTTTTTTCGCAAATTCCAATCGAAAAAAATTTTTGATAAAAACTCATCATTTGGCTCCAATATCACCCTCTGTAAGTTTCATCTGAATCCCATGTTTTGAAGCTGAGATCCAGCATATCTAAAAATTCTGGATCGAACACTGGAATTTCGTATAGAATGTTTGAAGAAATTTTCTTTTTGTATAGACTAATAGTAAAAAAAGAAGCTCTGCATTTCTACATTATTTAATCATTATTCATCTAATATCATAATAGTAAAATTTACATTAGACTTGTTAAGCTATGATATATAACGATAACAATAAAGGAAAAAAAAATAGGTGGATATTTTTTGAATAACTTTTGATAGAAACAAGATAGAGAACTGCGATTTTCATCGTTAGAAAGAGAAGATAAAGACGCATCGAATCGTATGTCTTAGCATTTTCTAATATCATTTCTGAAATTTTTTCAATCAGTTTTCTAAACATTGAAAACATGGCTCTTTTATTAAAAAAGTGATTTTTTGTTTTTTCGCAGTATTCTTAGGAAATTGATTTAGAGTATCGACAAGAATACCTATAACCGCTGAATGATAAAATATATACCGGCAGTATTTCCAGAGTTTTGTAAGTCTTCCATTGACAATTTAAACGCATGTCTGATAATTGAAGATTCACTGTGACCAATTCACAGGAGTACCCTTGTTTTCAAAAAGGTCGGTTGGAAAGGTTACAAAAATCAGTCAGGGAGCCTTCAATATATGATTCAATGCGTCTTTCTCTTCTCTTTTTAATGATGAAAACCGCAGTTCTCTATCTTGTTTCTATCAAAAAATATCCGCCTGTTTTTTTTCCTTTATTGTTATCATTACATATCATAGCTTAACAAGTCTAATGAAAATTTTACTATTATGATATTAGATGAATAATGATTACATAGTGTAGAAATGCAGAGTCTCTCTTTTTTACTATCAGTCCATACAAAAAGAAAATTTCTTCAAACATTGTATATGAAATTCAGATACCTCGGCCACTACTTTTTGTACGCCCTAAGTAATACCTGTTAAGACACTGTAAAGCGAAAAGTGTAATTAAGAAAGAGTTTATTTATGAGAACATTGTAACTTAACTAAATTCAATGAATAGTTCTTAACACACGTATAGGTATGTATCTTATATTCTATTGGATTGCATTTATATTTTTGTAATAAGACCATTGAAATATAACAGTAAAATGCATTACTTGTTCAATTTAATTCTATAATTAAAAATTGCTAGAATTGTTGAACTTTTCAAGAATATCACTTTCATGAAATTTTGAAAAGTTTATGATGTCTAGAGAATTTAAAAAATTTGTCGAAACATTTTTAGGAAAGGATACTTGTGAATAAGAGTTTGTCAAAGATAACGCATTCATTAAATGTACAGAATGATTGCTAATGGTAGTAAGACTATTTCTTGATAATTATCATACAGAAAGTATTCCTTGTGTAGTTGTCAAATAAAAGTTTTGTTTTACAATGGTAGTGACGAAAATATTCTTTCTACATTCAGTAAATATGATTCTAATCAGTATACGTAAACTAGTGGCATATATAGAATAAGTGTCATCTATTGGATCAAATCTATACTTCTTAATTGAATTGAGATCAAATCAATCCATCTGGATTCAAAAAAACGAGTTTTCTCTTTAGTTTTGATATTTCATAAGAGCTTTCGATCGACGGTGATAGACAAGAGTATCACTCGAAAAAAACGATTCTTTTTGAAACAAACAAAATTCAGTATAAAGTTTATATGAATGAAGAAAACCTGATTCGGATTTCCATCTATTTTGAAACATTCGTGTCTATGCAGAATTTTTACCAAGTACTATATTGACATTTTAAAGATAGTATTACTTCTAAGATTATCATTTTTCAATTAAACCGATTTGAATAAATTTTCGAACTAAATTAGCCTAGATTTCGCAAGTAGATGTATCCAACACTTTGAGAATCAATAGTTTTTCTTCAATTGGACATCACATGATAGACAAATTAAAGATTAATATAAAGGAAAAAAGCTTCAACATTCTGAATTATTCGAAATCATGCTAATTTATTCAGACGTAATGTTTGCTTTGTTACACTATTTAAGTAGCCATAGACGACAAAAAAAGAACTTACAGACATTTTGTATTTCTTTTATTCTAATATTAAAATATAAGATGTCTGATTCGATGATTCCATATATTCACACAACTGACAATCAAAAAGTAGTTTAACGACAAAAATACTTAGCCAGGAAAGGATATAGATTATGTAAAAGCGTCATTTCCTTTAGAAAGAAAGATAAAATCTTCTAATCATCTTCCTTTCATTCTCTTATAGAAGTCAAATTTATGGTTATAAAGGAAGTGATAAACAGTTAATACATTTCTATCACATTTCATCGACACAATCATTAGAGTTCAAAAATAACAATTCTGGTAATGTTAAGGCGCTAAAACTCAATTTTAAAGCCCAACTAGTCGAATAGTTTGGAACAAGTTTTTCTCCCATTGGTTTGTGTACTTATTTGGTTTGCGAGGACTGAGTGTAAAACACCTACAGAACAATTGATCTTTTTTTTTTTAATTTCTCTGACTTCTGAATGAAACGTTGTTATTTATAACAAAAATACGATATTATTTTTTTAATTAACAAACAAATGAATTTATTATAGAAGAATTTGAGTTAGAAAATAATACATTTTATTTTTTTATTTATAATAATTTTATAAATAATTACGTCGAAATAAAATATACGAGATCGATACGAATAATTGTTGAATATCATCTTTCCACGTATTTAACAAATATCTAAACAAAATAATCTTTAGCTCTTAAAGAATGTATTCTAACAAATACAAACAACATATTGACCACCATATTATAATGTTTAGTATATTAAAAATAAAGATATTGTGCCAATGTTCATCGACATGTAGAATAAGAAAACAGGCGAAGAAACAATGCCATTTTTTTATTCATTCATTCACTGTCGATTTAAACTATGTAAAACATCATTGTTCTCACTGACGATATCGGTCAAATAGATGAAATGAACGTATGTATATAAATATTCATATGTGTGAGTTAAAAAAAATAGAATGAAAATAAATATGGAACATTTCTGGGCTCGATTAAATGATTTACCTGATGAGATAATTATGATTATTTTGAAAAAATTATACAATGTCGAAGTGCTCTACTATTTCATAGGTGTTAATAAACGACTCAATACAATTGCACATGATTCAATTTTTTCAAGTTGTTTGAACTTATATCAATATTTTTCGGATGATCATTACATCTGTCCATTACCAGATCCAATGCTTAATCGATTTTGTTCACAAATTTTACCTGAAATTCATAATAAAATCCAATGGCTTAATCTTGAATCATCGTCTATGAAACGTATTCTTTCTGCTACAAATTATCCAAATTTATATGGACTTGGTCTGTATGATATTAATGTAGAAGTAGCTCCATCGCTCTTTACTGGTAAGATTTTTTTTCGATCCTCTTTATAATTAATTAATGAATATTATTTTTATTTAGACGAAAGTTTTTTCAATCCTCTCTTGAAAAATCAAATCTTATCGCTTGTTATTGATATTGTGGAAAATGACGAACAAAGTTCATCAGAATATCAGCATATATTTATATTTACACAAATCTTTACTATGTTCCCCAATTTAAAATATCTAAATTTTGGTCCATCTTCAATTTTCTATCAACGATTATCATTTGGTATTCCACCTCCAACTATTATTTCTTCAACTCTCTTAGAATTACATGTCTGTTTGGATCATTTTATTGATTGTCTTTATTTACTTGATGGACGTTTCAATCAACTTCATTCATTTCATGTTCATATTTTTTCCCTTTTCGCTTTAGCTACAACAATCAATAATAAGGTAGATTAATATTTAATTTATTTAAATGAATTGAAGTATTTTCTTTTTATTTTAGGAAAAATTATCTAGTTTAAAATGTTTTTCGCTTCATTGTGATAGCACTACAAATAGTTATGAAAGATCAATTCTACCACTTCTATATCGAATGATCAATTTAGAAAAACTTGATTTACATCTTATGATCGAATGTAATCAAGAATTTGTTGATAGTAATGATTTGAAGAAAAATATTATCAATCGAATACCAGGATTAAAAAATTTTGTATTTAACATACGTTCAATGAGATATTTTTGTGATGAAATTCGTTTACCATTAAATGAAGATATTCAACATACATTCAATAGTCTTCAAAATAATAAAATTATTTCTTATGTTAATTATTTTCCTGAGGCAGGACACAGTGAATATCACATTTATTCATATCCATATAAATTAAAATTTTATAGAAATATTACAAATAATTTTCCAGGTGGATTATTTAAATATGTTACTGAAGTGTCACTATTTGATGAACAACCTTTTGAACATGAATTCTTTCTTCGAATTCAAAAATCATTTCCATTTATGAAAGAATTAACTGTAATTAATCAAAAACCACAAAACAAAAAACAATATGAAAATTTCAAAAATTATGATCAAACTTTATCAATTATCAAATATCCTCATCTTACTCTACTTAATCTAGGTTGTGTTCATGATGATTATATTGAACAATTTTTGTTTGATACGAAAATGTGTTTGTCGAATAATCTTTATCTTATTATTGATTATCAATCACTAGCAAGAGTGACACACAATTTTCAAAGAAATATAACACGAATCAATTGTGCAAAGTTGCGTTATTTACGTCTACATGGTGAATATACGATTCTTAAACATGTAAAAGACTATTTTCCTTACACAGAGATATGCTAATTGTGATGAATGATTATTTAAATAAAATATGTCGAAATTAGATTGATTTATAAATAATTACAGTACTAAAACGATGTGCAAGGAATGAATGAGAATATGAATATCGATGTCAAAATATAATGCAGTTGGTTGTTTTTCGAATAATAATTCAAAACCCACAAAAGCTATCGATCTGAAGTTTTCAGCAATAGAAACAGGACACTCTAGACTACGTTTTTACTATCAAACTCAATTCTTAAAAACCTTTCGATATTGGAATCTAGAAGAATTTTCTGGAAAACAAGGATTTTGCTTAAAAGTTTCGGGTAGAAACCTATCGTTTTTTTTCATAGATAGATAGCTCTGGGTCTCCTCTACAATCCTTTATTAGACAATAGATGGTTCTTTTCTTCCTGATTTAATAAAAGAATAAAGTGTGTGGGGTGTGGGTGTGAGTGAGGATCCGTATCAGTAGAACAGTACTTCCACAGCCACACCTTCCTCAGCGTAGATCGAACCATACAGTATACAATGGAAGCAGATGTGATAATCCTGCACGGCTGCTCACACCTATACGAATGTCTATCAGAGCTTTTCGGAGCGCGTGCTATGTCATTCCAGTCATCGAGGAACTACAAAAGCATGAAAGACAATAATTAGCCCTTGTAAAATTCGTTGATAAAACGAAACGAGACAGAAACGTGCAACGGGTCTAGACGTGAGTGACGTAGCATACTGTTCTGCCAATCGTTCGCACCCTTAATCTCCATCCATCGTTTGATAATCATCTGGTCTATTGCTTGATATGATGAGCAATGTTTATAGCGTACATAAGTAGCTTACTGTTTTGATTAATTTTCAATATTTGCAATCCTCTATTATCAATAATTGATCGATGTCAAAATTAATCAATTTTTTTTATTCGAGCGGTTTGAATTTACTTTCCATGTATGCAGTAGTGTAATTTTGTATTTTGAGTTTTCTCATATGTTCTTGTAAACTTTTAGTTAATATTTACCGTGTACATATTGACTTCAATAGCAGTCTGTCTGTTACTACGATGGTGGTTTTTTTTAAAATTTTTCAAGCACATATATCAGCAACAAATAACTTTCTCGACCATAGTGCATCTATGTTTGTACGATTCTAGAGTAA
>CAJNOL010002804.1:0-31329 GCA_905250125.1 Rotaria sordida | reverse complement strand
ACTTTTACTTTATCTGATTTAACTATTCACCTGAGTGTGTAATTGTACCCAGGCCGTTATTCAAGTCTGGGCTGGTTGCCCTTCGAGGAGTTCTGCAAGGAACTTTTCAAAAGTTCATTTTACTCTACCGTCACATAAAGTGCCAAAGTATATATAGTATTGAAAATATTTCACAAACTTTAGAAAAAAACAGGGCACGACATGGTCTCTGTCCTAACGTATTTCATTTGTTAAGAAAGTGATATGAATAAGAACAAATTTGTAGGTAAGATTTAAATAAATTATTTGCATGATTTATTTTCCAAAAAAAATCGTGGAACATGAGGTTTTTCACACCTTAGTCATTGATTAAAACCGTTTTTCTTTGAAAAAGGGACACAACTATTTTAACTGGCTTCGTAGTGGTCCTATAATTCCTATATTTTAAAAACAGATCCTATGATGGACTATATTTCAAGCTTTTTTCCTATATTTCTATATTTTTTTTGAAAAACTAGAGCTTTTTTTGAAAAGAGTCACATATTTCTTGACAAAGTGCATTGTAGGTGGTACAAATATTGTCACTGATGTTTATAACATAACGCACAGATGGTTATGATAATATATATACGCTCTGATGTAAAAAAAACAGTATGAAGAAAGCACTATTAAGTAATTTCAATACGTCTTTTTTAAAACAGGAAATAGCACTTGTAAGTGACCCTTTTTAAGTGACTTTTCGTACTTTTTGACCAAAAAGTACTCTTAAGTACTATTGAAAGTGTTAAAAAAATACTAAAACTCATCAGGAAGAGTGAATAATGGTAAAAAAATTCAATTTATCTTGCTATATTAATATTAAAAGCACTTAATAGTGTTCTTTTAGACTTTTTTACATGAGTAAAATAAGTCAATTTTTTTTACTATGTTTCACTTTTTCTAGTGAATTTTAGTACTTTTCATACATTTAGTAGTACTTAATAGTATTTTTGTCGTACTTTTTAGACTCCTAAAAGTAATAAAAAGTACTTTTTTAGTCAAAAAGTATGTGAAGTCACTTAAAAAGGTTCAGTTATAAGTACTATTTCCTGTTAAAAAAGAAACTATTGAAAGTATTTAATAGTCATTTTTTTGGGTAAAAATTTTTACATGGGCTGTGGTCAAAATCGGAATTCACCCAAATTTAAAACTTGTCCAGTCAAAATGAAACTGTTAATTTTCTTCAGATTGAGTTCAAATTTAAATTTCGTCGACTACAATGTCAGTCAAAATTGCAATTTCAATTCTAACTAAACTAAATTATTTTTTTTATGATCAGCAGGAAAAGATGATGACAGACAACAAATTTAAGTTGCAACAATTTTTCTTTGTTACACAAAATTTATTAACAAAGATCATATGAGAGTGTAGTTGAAATACGGATCTCGCTCTCATCCTCATTCACATCCAAAATTAAACAGTCATACTCCAGAAATAACCCAGATCCGTACTCGTCTTCACATACTGACTTTCTACATAAAGATTGTAACAAACCTGAAGCTTTGGGATTCGACATTATTTAGTCTGAATTGAAGATTAGAATTGGGTTCAGATTTAATTTCTAATGACTTACCTCTCAAAGAGTTTCATAAAATAAGATGGTATCAACAATTATCTACTTTAGTAGAGGTGCAGAACAGTCAGAAAAAGATTTTATGATTTAGAGCCAAACCTTTGGCATTTGGATTTGGTTCTGGAAAAAAAATGATGTAGATAGTTTGCGTTCTGATCAAGGTCAACAAATTGCAAATAGTTTATGTGAATTTGATTCAATGGTAATTCTATGTTCCAAATTCAAATAAAAATTCAAACCTTAGCTCGAAATACAAATACGAATCGAATTCCAAGGTTCCTGACCTCAAATCCTAACTCTAGACTCACACCTAGTCATATTATGGACTTTCAGAATTAAGCGTTCTCAATCATATACATTTTTATTGTTATCGTAATTTTACTTTTTCCTGTTCATTAAAACAAATTTCAATTTTGACTAGAGGAATTTAAAATTTGACCGAATTTTAATTTTGACTATAACACATATTTTGATTGTATACTTTCAAGTATGTTAAATACTATAATACTACTGAAAGAATATATAAATTAAATTGTATAAAGCAAAAACAATAGGTTTTTTTACCCTTGTTCCATTTGAATTTGTTTATATTTAGGTGAACACATACGTGTAGAACAGTTTAAAAGAAATCGAACATGAGCTAACCTTGTTTTATCCTTTTTTGTAAGGAAAAGATTGTTATTTCACTGTTTTTCACAATTCGAATGTATTTTTAGTTTAGCTCATCCAATACATATTGAAAGAATTTGTCTGTCATTTGCAATGTTGTTGCAGCATTTTTCAGGACTCAAAAAGTTTTTTGCTTATAGAAAATCAGTGTCCTATATATTTCCTATATAGTTAAAGAGAATATTATATACATAATGCTTTTTAATTCCTATATATTTCTATATTTTCGTCACGTGGTGCTACGAAGCCAACCATTTAATTATTGAAAAACGATTGAAATTTAGTATTTCAGATGTAAAAGTAATGAAATCAATCTAATAATTTTTTGTTAGCTAAATTATCGAGATCACGAAACGGAAATGATGCAAAAATAATGAAAGTCACATAATGATATAGTTTTGCTAAGTAATTATAATAATGGAATGAAAATTATGCATAACTGATGGAACTAATGCAATGATTTTCGTTTTCCTGAACAATCAAAATCATGTAATAAAAATGATGAAGAAAAAACGAAAGTAATCCAATGATTTTAATTTTTAGAAATAACCAAAATCACATAATGAGAATGTTGTCAAATTAATGAAACGAATGCAGTTAGTTTAATTCTTTGTGAAATAACTAGATTGATGAAATGAGAATGATGCCAACATAATGAAACTAATGGAATTATTTTGATGTTTCTAAACTAACTAAAAACATGAAATATTTTGTATGAAGATTTAAAAGATAATCATTTAAATGAAGTTTCTTTGATTTTTAAGTCCCCTTGGTATTTAGCGGGAGTTTTGTCTTTTTATGAACAGCACCTCTCTTGTCAGTCTCTTCCATGTTCACATCCGACATTGTATCGATTTGAGCATTATATATTACATCTAAACCAAAAGCTTTCTCATCGGTAAAAAGTCGCCTCTCGGTATCATGTTTGGTGCAATTATTCAACATTCAATTTGTGTATTCAACCCTCTTCTGTTTTTGAAGATTAATCAGTTCTGGTTGCTTAATATTTTTGTACAGGAATAAGGACCAAGATTTTCACGTTATATTCGCTGTACGATTGTTCCTGAAATATTGATGTCAACAGCTAATCTTCTTGTTGGCATCCGTTCCTTCTGACCTAGGCACTATCTAACCTTCGAGATAATGACTTATATGTGGGGGCAACTTAAAGGGTTGGTAAATTGATATACCCGGTGTTGTTGATCATGTTTATGCATAATACAATTGTTCTGAATAAAACCACTCCGGGCAAATCACGATATATTTTCACCGATTCATCACTATTTTCATATTTATTTTTTACAGCTGTTTGTGCGTCTTTACTGTTCATCTTTTTTTTAAATATATCTAAAATAATTTTTGATTCCAATCATATAGAGTTCTCTAGAGAATCTCAAGCGTCATCTTTCGATTAAAAAGAATACCTTGATTAATTGGAGAATAGGTGGAAAATATTCGAAACACAAACAGTCTAGTTTATTCTCCACGGTCCACTATATATGTACGAACTGTAGAGAACGGTCATATACATTGATTATAGGTATTTAACAAATAATCAGCTGGGTTATTGTTTATTTTCCTCGTCAAACTATTGTTGTCCATGTTTTTCTTGAACCCTTTGTTGTTCATTTTTCTTTAAAAATCATCACTGTTCGTCTCTCTCTTTAAACCATTGTTGATAATATACCTATAATCAGTGTTGGTTTAAAATATCTTGAAACTGAAGAATTATGCCATTCCAAGACCGTTGCAGCTTGTGCAAGTTCTTATCAAAAATAAATGTTACTTCAAATTAATGAAATTTCAATCTTTGGTTGATTATATCAATGAATTGCATGAATTATTTCATTCATGATCACTTATAACGGAGAGCACAATATGTTATATATGTTATTGAAAACACTCAAGATGATCAAAGCTAACGGATAAACTATGTGTTGTCATCTGAACATTTTTCAGGCATTGAATCAATAGATGTCAATGTGAAAATCAATAATACAGCTCAAATTGATCAAAAATATTTATGTGACAAATGCGTCATATGTTCTTTATTGGTTCTTGATATTGCTCGATTGTCTGTGTGTTGCACTAATTTCAGATAGATATTACTAAAACTATCAACAAATATTCCCTCGAAGTCCATCTGTTAATATTCTTGATAATGTTCGATTTCATGCATTATTGTAAAATATGCCTTACTGTCGATCACGAAGTTGTTGTTGTATAAGTCATGCTGCAGAAAGATAACTGTCATCGAATGCCATTCAATTGATCAAAATGAACTATGGAACAATTAATAATATTTCCATTAACATTTTAACATCAATGCTCAACGATATTTGGCTGGATTGCAAATGTTTTAGTCTAGCATTATAAACGAAGTCTACTCCAATTGATTACAATCAATCTTCACGATACACATACTCGAACCCGAGCATAAAAAACCGTTCTCAAAACTAAACTCGATGATAAAGAATTTCAAATAACGAAGAATTAAGAAAGAATGCAAGGTACCAAACCAACGCCTAATTTTCCTAGGCGTTCTCCGACACGGTTGATAGAACTGACACTTGCCATATTTTACCTAAACCAAGCTAAAAGCTCATACGAATGAACATATCAATGAGGATGGATTTTATGAAATTATCATGTCAACACAAATAAATAATTTACTAAAAGGAAAAATCCAATTGAAACAGTCGAACAGAAAAGTGTACAATGCTATTATCCAGTACACTCATCATATTGTTCTAGAATGGTGTTGGCAATGTTCTTATGGAAAAGTCATGATTGACGCCTGTAGCCATGCGATATCAATTCGTTAGTATTTAGACTTGGCACATTATAATACCTCAAAAGTAAAACAATTGTCAAGCAACTATATTAAATTTTTCAAAGATGCATTATATATGCTTTCCAATAACGATGACAGCAATGATGATTAAACCTTCTATAGTCTTGCATAAAATTAAATTTCACAGTTATTCGCAACCTCGTGTAAATACACGCATATTATTAATCCATGCGAAGTATTATTAAAATACAACTCACTTATTTCAACTGATTGTTTTTTCCTCGCCATTAATCTAGTCAAAGAACCAAAATGCGGCGTTCTCATTAAGAACGGAAAAGGATCACAGAAGCTTACAACATTTTATGAAAAAATTCTTTTACAAAAACCTATAAAAATAAAAAAAAAGTAATAAAGCCTTTAAATAATAAAGGAAGTTGATAGAACTTTTTAAAAGTTAAAAACGAAACAAATAAAAAATCTCGCACAAATATTTAAATCAGCTTGGTTTCATCTAACTGTGTGTGACACTGATCATTCCGATCAGAGTGAAAAATATTCAAGCAACCGTCAGTTTCGGTGAAAACTTCTATTTTTTCAAGTTTTCAAATGAGACTAGATATTCTTCGTTTTGATCGAGCTCTTCCGGTTTATGCACAGTTAGAAGAAATCAAGCTAAGCAGTTTATAATAAAATTTTTGTAGAATCTCATAGTTTTCTCGTAGAGAAAAATCTTCATCATTTTCAGCGACACCTCTGTCTTGATACATGCCTATCTTTTTTAAAAAGAATTTTGGTGCAGTACAACCACCTGATTATTTCTAGTTATCTCATTAGATAGAATACAAAGCAGCATAGCTTCTTGAGAAGACACAACAACATCGATCATAGTGACCTCCAAACTAGTGACCACAAACTCTGATTGGTTTACTACTTCATAGTTAAATATCGGGATGAATCATTATGTAAGATGAAAACGTTTGAAATATTTCTAAAATTTAAAAAAAACCAAGATGAACTTGTCTTCATCATTATGATATTTAAAAACATGTTCTAATTTTCACGAACTCCTCGCTGTGATTTCTTCAAACAAAACTCTCTCAATCAATATATTTCAAACAGCAAGAAATTTCAGATTTGTAACTCGTTACAAATTGAATTTTAAGACATTGATTAAAAAAAAAATAGACTCTATTTTCATATTGTCGAAGACTATTGAAATGACCCGTTGTCTGAATGATTCTAAGAAAAAATGCATTTGGACATACACATCAATTTCGTAGAACAAATTTTTCCCAGAAAATCTTTTTGTTTTTTCTGCTTATTAATCTGACGTTCATATTGAGTTTAACTCGATCTTTTCTGAGAAAAGTCGAAAATAGCTTTTATAGACGGTGCTACGAATTTCTCTGGCTTCGTGCTTTTTTTTAGAAAAAAATCAAATTCAATCCAAAATGAACTTCAGATTCATGAATAGAAAAAACAAGAGAATTTTCTGAGGAAAAATCTATTCAATGAAAGTGGTGCACATATTAAAATACATTTTTCCTTAGGATCACTATATCACGGATCAATAGTCATTCTTTCTAAATAAATCAAGCATATGTTCAGAAAAAAAAAACTAGAAATGACGAAAATCTTGATCATTGACTTTTTCTCATATCTTTTAAAGACGAAAATGATTAATTGGCGACAATTATACAATGAATCACAGGCTATTCAACCTGAAGATACGAATATTTCAACTGAAGTGATTATTTGATTTTTTAAATAAATTCTAATATAATTTTTAACTATCATCACTAGCGTGTTAATCGTTTGGTAAATATATATAAAAATGATATGATTGAACAAGATCTTCATCAATATGCTCAACGTTTATCTAACTTTGTTCGTTGTTGTCGAACATGTACATCAAAAAGTTATGTAAGATATTTACTTTTTTAAAGAAGTACCTATCTATCATAATTGTTAGGCGACATATAAATGGCTTGATACATATATATCAGGAAATAAAAATCTTTTTGATTTTCATTTATCAGGGTAAATGATTTCTTTTCTAATTGATTTATATCGACGTAGTATTATTTAGACGATCAGTATCTGCTTTAGTTTATTATTGGAATAAAACTTTATTAAAACAATGTAATGAACGTGGTCAATTGTCTGATTTGTAAGTAAAGATAACAAATACGTTGTATCGAAAATATTCTTTTCATTATTTTAGTAAACAAAATAAAGATGGTATGAAATTAATTATTTTCATAAGACCTATCTCCTGGCTTTTTTTAGATACGTTTTCCATTCCACTATTATCGAATATTGATGAAAATATTAGCATAAGAAAACATATTTTAACATCTCTTCTTCCTAATTTCATTAATCAATTGATTACTAGGTAATAGACAATAGAAAATATTTTTGAATAAAAAGATTTATTTAAGATTTCAGATGTATTATACATATCGAAAAGCTCAAAATTATTCTTTATCCATTCAAGTTCATAGTCAACCGATGAAATCATTTCGATTTCTATTTCAAGTATTTTAATAAATTTTCATTTTAATCTTGTGAGTTTTTTTTTTCTTCTCTTTAGACAAATATCTCAACAGTATTTATATGTTTTATATATGATGATAATAATCTTCATCAATTATTTTGGACATTTCGTCATTTAATTACAATATTTAATTGGCCATTAACAACGAAAATCTTTTCAAATCGATCATTTCAAACATGTTCAATATTTGAACGAATAATGGCGAATTATCTTGGTTTTATTGATTTATCTACATTAAATCTAAATCAAACTGATCTCTTTTGTGTAAGTGAATATTATTGAAGAAAATATTTTTATTCTTTTTGTGTTGTTAGTATCTTTATCGATGTTTAAAAACATGTCATCAAAATGGACCGATTATTTTTCTTTTTGATTATTCAACTATTTTCAAACCAACATTTTGTGATTATTATTTAATGTCTTTTCTATGTGATTTAATTCGATTTGGTAGTTACTATTCTTTGAATCGATTTAAAAAAACAATTATTTTATTTTTAGATTTATCAATACCAGATTTGATTATAATTCCAACTCGTTTATATAAATCATATTTATCATTTAGTCAACCATATTTATTTAAAGTAATATTAATTTTGTATATCTAGAGTATTATTATGTATTTTAAATGGATAGGAATTACTTGAATCTTTTATTAAAAAAATAAATATTCAAAAACAATTTTGTGAAGTGATAAAAAGTGAACAACAAAAACTTGTTTATAAATTTATTGATTGTATCTTTTTACATCTTGTATATGGTATGTAATCAATAGTGATGAATTCTAAAAACGTAATCGTTAATTATTCTTGTCGAGAGCATAGTTGAAAGAACAATGATCTATTTTTTTCCAAATCTTATAACTATATTCATAGTTTAAAGACGAAGATTTTTGAAATTATTGAACAAATGTAGAATATTCATTGTTGGGCTACAGTTGCAATTCCGAGTAATACCAATCTGTTAAGGAAATACTAGAAAGAAAGTTTGAGTAAGAAAAACATATTCGTAAGCTTCTTATCAAGATAATTTCTTTCTGCTCTGAAAATTTGATACCAAACAATAATATGCTGATCAAGATTGTCAGATCTTCTGAAATGGTAGGAAACATTTAGAAATTTTTCATTTTTTTCAACTTTCCAAATTTCAAGTTATTTCCGAGTTCTCATATTTTGCTAAATTCGAACTTTCATGAGTTCGATTATAACTTGAAAATTAATTCTTTCCAACAATTCATACATCTTTGTTATATTACTGTAATCATATACAGTACTAAGCGTTGAGACTACAAACAGTACACGCTTGCTTGAATCTAAAGCCTATCAGGACTTAACTGAACAGGCTGTGCTATTTAAAAAAGCCATTTGAATAAACAATTTCGCCAATATAAACTGAACTTTAAGTTCAAGAAAGAATTTTTTCACATGATAATTCTAACATGTTAAGCTGAATTAGATGCAACCGTAAATGATGAATTGAAAAATTTGAATACAACTAGAAGTAAAATTGACGAAGAGAAAAAATCTATGCCACTAACAATTTTCACATAAAATGCTGATAGAACAAAACATATTCCAATAAAAAAAAAAGACAATATATGTACTTAAACGTCAAAAAATTACTTTCTGGAACTGATATTAAAGAAAAACTTTTTTAGATACAAATAAACTCGTTTCAACTGCAATTGAATTTCAACATATAATTGCTTGCATTGAACTATGTCAAATACCAATCAATATGGTTTGTTCATATTTAAATGAAATATACATTTCTATATATATATATATATACCTTTTATCCTATAATATTAGTCACCAACAGTAGAAACTATTTATAATACTCTTCAAACTATTCTGAAAACATGTCCATTTATTATAACGGACAATCATAAATGGAATGAAATAACTCAACAATATATTGAAGAATATTATTTAAAATTAGATAAAAATAATTCTAAATCAAAATTAATCTCAATAATACGAAAAGAATATTTTCTGGATATTTTAGCAGGTAATTTAATTTTTAATTAAATATTATGAATTCATTATTTGTTCTTATTTTGAGCATTATCAATTCTATCAAAAGTTCAACATATTGAAAATATTTCACGTGTATTTGAATTTGACATATTTAATCAAATAACATTTCTTCTATTTACATTTGGTAATAAACAATATTTAAACATACGTTCATGTCAAAATCTTAATCAAATCATTCAACAAATAATTCAACATTGTCAATTAAGAAATTATATTTCAACAGTAACAACTATACTTTTTAAAATAAAATGAATTAATTGACGAGATTGTTGTTGTTTTTTTGTTGTTGTTGATTAGACTTATATTCCACAAAAATCAATGCGTTTTCGTGATACTATTTTATCAGATCATGAATGGAGTGATGATAATGATGATGTAATAGATGGTGAATTTATTGATCATGATAATGATGATGACGATGATGATGATGATGATGATGATGATGATGGAATTATCATAAGTGATTTATCAAATAATATTTCCGAAACAATGAAATCATCCTATCGAGTAAGAAAATTCATTTAAAAAAAAAGTAAATCTTTATTTAATTAATCTTGAAATTTTAAGATTAATTATCAAGAATATTATTTTCAAATGAAATTTTTTGCTAAATTATTTGGTTCTTATATTGAAGCAATTGTTTATATATTAAAATATCATATTGATAAACAAATGAAATCTTTTACATTAGAACAATTCAATTTTAATCAATCGTTCTATTTTCGTAAGAAAGATTTTTTTATTAATATTTATTGCAAATAATTAAATATTTTCTAGATGAAACATCTTATCTAATTTCTAATGATATACTTTCATTTGTACGTCGAGCATATGCATATCGATCAATAGAACAGTTCAATACAGCCGATGAAATACTGATGCTTTTTGAACCAACAGATGATAATATAAATCCATTATTAATAGATAATCTTGTATCACTTCATGATGAATTTGTTAAACTATTAAATTGTTGTTGTATTTAACTTTAACACAAGAAAAAAACCACACTATGAAAAATTATGTTTTGGATCAACTAGGTTTTTTTTCTTCTTAGATAAGAATTTTCAAAAAAAAAAAGTGGAGAAAAATAGGAATATCAATGATTTAATACCTAAGATTTTTTGAAAAATTAAATAATTATTTTAAAAGAAACTTCATTACAAAGATTTATAATTGAGTTTCTACGCAATTGTTTTATGACGACTATCTGTTAACTATGTATATTTAATGATTGACGTAAGCATATGTTTGATTACGCAAAATGTCGAAAGAAAAACTATGCAATTAATATAATAACTTTATTTATGTTAGAATATGTGTTTCTGTCATATGTGGACTTTGCTTACTAGACATTATTTGTCATACATTAGGATTATATCCTATGATCTAACGAGGAAAGTCTTCCAACTGATTAATTGCGTTGGAATCTGAACTATGTGCATTCTACAGACTCTAATGAGCTACAAACACTTTGAAAAGAGTTCGAGCTTTCAACTAACTACTGCTGAGATACTGAATTTTTTACGTTTTTTTTTTAAGTCAATACTTTGGTCATCCTCAGGAACGCTAGGATTTCAAGCTTTGCACAGAGACAGATTGTAACTAGAATAGTTTATTTTGAAAATTTCTAGTCTTTTGATTTACTCTTTTCCTAAAATAATGAACACCAACTCTGCTGGTGCATATGAGAATAGAGTGACAGACAAGCTATTATTATAGCTATATTTTATGCTAGGAGAAACAAAAATATCTGACACTTTCACAATACATTGTTCTTGTTAAGATCTGTTTCTATGCAAAGCTTCAAGTCAAAATTCGAAACGGAATTTTTTCAGTATTTTCGAGAAGGACAACGGCAATTAATTAACAAAATACCCAGCAAATGTAGTGTCTCATCAGCAATAAGCTAAGGATTCGACTTCTTTTTCATAAATCTATAGCTCATTAGAGTCTACATAATGCATATAGTCTCGACTCAAAAGCAATTCATCAATTGGAGTACTTTCCTCGCATATCATATAAAGTTAACAGACGAGAGCAAGTACTAGGACAACAGTACAAGATCATACATAAGATAGTTTTAATCACGAACGTAGAAAGCAAATAAAGACCTATAAAATAATCGAAAATGCAACAAAAGCTTTAAAACATGAATATATCATTCATAAAACAATCTAATCTGACGTGCATTCAAACGCATACTCGCTAAGTCATTTTATAGAAAATAAATAAACTCTTTCTGTAACGATTTCATCATTTAAACCAGCATGTTTACCATTGATAGAAGGAATATTCATAGGGCATATCCATAAAAATCATATTTGAAGATTCTATTGTAAAATATGACCACTCATCGGACTAAAATATTGTAAACTTTGATAAATTTAAAAAAAAAAGACTAATATTACTATAAAAATAATAATATACGATAGATTTTTATTGCATTTTCGATGAATATTTCATATTATAATCCATTATATAAATATATACTTTATTACACGTGATGTTCTCTTAACATTTTAATCATCAACAACAAGAACTTATATAGAAAATTTCAATATCATTTTTTTTTTGCAAATAATTCTTTACAAAAAAACAACTAATTTGATTTGACTGTGAAATATTTGTTATATGCACATTTTTCGAGTATCATTTGTAAGCAATCGAGTAGATATTATATTTTACAGTTATAAGCGAAAAAAAAGTTGGTAAGAAAAATTATATGTATGAGTCAATCAAAAACCTGACTCTTATTCAATCTTATTGATGCAATAATAACCATTTGAAATACAACAGAAAATATTTTCTTCTGTTTTCTATTTTAATATTTGTATATTAATCTCATAAATCTGTCAAATCATTTTTCAACAATCACCAATTGTCATATCTATTGATATTAAGTAAAGCTTGAAAAATGTCATTCTTTTCTTAAAAAAAAAAAAAGGTCAGTATCTATACTACTTGATCCCAACACTTAAAAGTGCATTATTATTGATCAGAGTTTCTTTTTCTAACGTAGAAATATAAATAAAATAAAGAATGTTCTATTGTGAAAAGCTTGTATAAAAGCAATTGTTGTTAATGACGACAACTTGTCGTTCGTTTTTTTTTCATATGTGTGTGCATGTGTATTATTATATACCTTTCTATATATGTCTAATGTCATCCTATAATTTATTTTTCATTTAACCATAAAATCATTTTGATGAGTGCACATATACTGAGGAAGAGAGAGAGAGAGGGGGAGAGATAGATAGATGTATCGTCTTTTGCTCATATTTAAATAGATGTGTATATACGCTTGTCATATTCATAGTGTGTATTGATCATTGGTCTTCGTTATCAATGAGTTATGCTTGAATGATTTTGTTGAATAGAAGAAAAAAAAGAAGTGAGAAAGCATATGAAGCATTTGAATAATTGTACAGGTTAAGAGTAGTATCATACATTTTTTTTTGTATTGCTCTGAATACATCATCGTTTCGATAACCACTCTTGAAGAGAATCGAACTTGTATGAAAATAATTTGAAAATGTTCATTCTCTTCTAAGTGGCCTTTGGACGATGTATATCATCTTAATATTATTCATGAAATAGATTTAAATCTATTTGGTAATTTTTTTTTTATATTTATTTTTATTTTAAACATCTAATTGAAAACTTAAACGTTCTGATGAATTCAAATTTGTTTGTTGAAATGGACTACTTAATCGTCGATCATCAATATCATTATGTTGTGTATAATGTATTGTTAATGATTGTTTTTTTAAAGAATGAAATAAATTTCTTTTAGATGTTTGTTTTTGAAATAAACATATTAATTTTTGAAATTCTTTTCGAAATATTGGTCCTGTTAATGTATAAACATAAAAATGTGATGCATGATTTATTTGATGTATAAGAATAAATAATGTTGTACTAGCCCATAATTGACAAGCATAAATTGTTTGAAATTTTTGACTTAAATGTGTACGAACAAAATCATTGATTTCTGATGGTAATGATAAAAATATGAATAATAGTGATGTTGATAATAAAAACCATGTTAATTGACGATCTTTTTCTCTACGACGACGATTTTTTCGTCTTATCGAAGTACTTGATATTAATGTATTTCTTCGTGTATATTTAAATATAATAAATATATTACAGATAAATATAATTATAAATGGTATAAGAACTGTTTTAATTATATCTATATATGAATCATAATGATGAACATAAAAAAAATTATAATTTTTAGATGCTGGTAAACAAAACCCATCATTATCAATATGAAAACCAAATAAAAAATGACTATTTATAAGACTAAATAAAATAATAACACATATAATCATTAATTTAGCTGTTAATTTTCGACAAAAACGATAACGTATTGTAGAATTTGAAATAAGAATACAACGATCCATAGCAGCTAATGTAAGAAGATAATTTGATATATCTGTAGACGCATAAATAAGAAAAATAATTGATTTACACATAAATGAATTTGATAATACTTGAATATTATATCCATGATAAAGAAGATTTTCAAATGTATAACCAATTAATACATTAATATCACTCATACTTAATGCTAAAAAATAAATTGAACATGAACGAGAACGAAGTGCTTTTCGACTAAATACAACAATAGATAAAATATTTCCAATAAAACCAAGTATAACAACAAGTGTGCCAGAATATCGAAGAAATAATGCTACATTAAATCTACATTGAATTGTAGCATTAGTTGAACTATTTTTTTCATCATACATTGTCAATGTTGTTGAATAATTCAAAGAAATTATGAGATATAAATAATTATGTTAATGAAAACTGAATATATGCAATGTTCTACAATTAAAAAAAATAAAACATTTGATTTATTTGTTAATATTTTAAAATAAAGGTATATATATATATATGGTCTCTATCTATAATGTATTGGTAGTCGCCGACAATTCATTTTTGTTACATCCATTTGTGTTATATATATATCTAATAAAGTAATGGATGTTCTCATAAAGATGATTTCACTTCATTGTTACACGTTAATGAAATATTCTCATGCACATTTATAAGTACACGAACGACAGTCATTGTTGTGATGCCAAAAAAACATAGATTAATGTTTTATGCCTATATGTTTTCATCAATTCTCGAATCTAAAAAAACGTTATAACTACATAGATGCTTATCTTGCGAACGGATGAACCCTTATCATTGAATAATAAAAAAGAAATAACCTATGATCTTATCGTACATCTAAATGTTGATTCATTATAATTACAAATATGAAAAACAAACTTGTATATAGACATCATTGATTTCTGTCGGAAACATGTGATGTTATATAATAGAGATAGGCTAATCAGAGATTTGTTTTAGTGTAAGTCAAAAAATGACTTAATTTTCTTAGTTTGCAAAAATATTTTATTTTACTGATTTAATTATTGCAATATAAATCATTAAATGTATTTTCGAAGAACAGATTATATTGAGAAATAAGATACCTAATATAAAGTGAAAAAAAAGCTTGTCTATGTATTTCAAAAATCCTTTGTTGTATTTCAATGTTAATCTATTCTATGATATTACCTACTTTTTTTGATTGTCACTTCTCTAATTTTAATCTTGAATTAGAAACTAAAATTAAAGTGTATAAGACACTAACATGTAGATTCACTTTTTTTTTTTTAACTTGACTTGATATAAAAAAAAACAAGTCACAAATCAGATCTGACTTATTTTGCTCATTTCTATTATTTAAATTCTTAGCGCCTTACTCTAATAAATGTTTGTCACGGAAGCATCTAAAGCCGAAATGTCCTACGATCCTCTTGTATATTGTGAGTATTAGAGAGTATAGAGAATATTAAATTGTGTAAATTAGAACGCTTACAGATTATATTACATTGCAAAAATACCAATGTCTGTTCTACTAATATTTACTAAGATAAATTTTCGATGTTTACTATTATTTATCTATAGAAAATGTTTTGAAAATTATGATAAGATATTATAACATAAATATCAATATTAATTCTATTAAAAACACAATAAATATATTCTTTTTTTTACTTATATTAGTGTTGGATAATAGAACAAACGATCAATAAATTAAGATTTATTTTCCTAACTATTCATAAATATTATAACAAAAAAAAAAAAAACTAATAAATACTTTTTTAAATAGATTGATTCATTTATTTCTATTAACTTACTTTTTAGTTGATTGTAATCCATGCATAACTCTTTGTGATTCAATTTATAATATATTTTATATTCTGATCGAGAAATTCACTGAAGAAAATTGATTTTTTCGCTTATATTTAACGGGTTAGTAAACGAATAAAATATGTAAAATGAATGACTACAAAAACTCTGAAAAGCAAAAAAAGAAACGGAAAAGCTTAATTTATGTCATGTTCTTTGTTTTTCTTTTTTTTTCTTATTGTGAAACATTTTCTATTTAGTAATCGTAGTCAACATTGAATTTGTTTTGAGAATGGCGAAATGTATAAATAGAAAAAGAAAAAGAATCATTGAAATTCTTTTGATGTTAATGGAAATCTATCGTATAAATTAACATGACACGCATCAAACCACAAGAACAACTAAAAGATTCCTTTCATATCGAATATAAAAGAGAACTTCCGCAACTACTTTCTCTACTTTATTACAGCAAAACTTAAGTTGTTCGGCATCATCATGTTCGTTTATTTTGAAGGAACTAATAGAAAAAGGAATTGAAAACTTCTAATATTAATAATGTTTCTATTATTCTTAGTTTTACCTTGTTGCATGCAATATATAACATTGGGCAGTTAGTCAATTATATGTTAGAAGAAAAGTGAATGAATCAATAGAAATTTTCAATGTTGTAATACCCTGTTCGGTGCATGGATGTGAAAAGAAGATATTAACTAAACGTTATGATAATGGAAACTCGATAACCGTTAATTTCCTTTTTCTTTTCTATGTCACATTTCTTTGAGTGACACTTTGTAATACAACTCTGTTACCATTAACAATGAGCTTTAAAATAAACTATTGCCTTCTATACAAAATTAAAAAGTATTTTCGCACAATTAAGTTTGATAGATTACTTTTCTTTGATTGTTCTTTCAAAAAAAAAAAGTTTTTTTTCTATTAAGTACAATTTATTCATGTAACTAATTCTAACTTGAGAAATCTATATGGAAATTATTACAAAATCAATATCATATAAAACTCTATTAAATATTATAGTAAAATATGTTTGTATTGCGTGAGTGCGTGATCTCAAAAGTAGAACTTTGACCGATAAATTAAAATTATCTATTGCTGAAATTCATTTCAGTCATGAATATATAATCAAACTGTGAATCTTTTTATACAGAATAACATACTAATATAGGCTCTATTTTTTTTGTAATGATCTCTTTCATTAAAAACACTTTGTACTTTTTCATATATAATTAACAAATATGTTTTTAATTGCTTTAGAATCGAGTTATTTGGTAGAATTTTAGTTTATTTACTTACATAGAAAAGAAATTCTACATCTATTTGCAACCAAAAATAGAATACAATTGTTATTGTTTAGTTCTGATTCTCATAGAAGAGCAAATGTACTTTTTGATCACCATGTTCTTCAATATGTAATGTGTCATCATTTCTTCTCCATTGAATTCTTTCAAAAAAAAAATTATACAATTCCTTACTTACAAATCAACTAGATTCTTGAAACTTGATCTAAATTTTGTGAAATCTAATGCTTTTATATTAGTGTATTTATCAACGTCAATAGCGAACTAGTCGAATATAAAATGACTGTAAATATTGATCAAAATAGTAATCATTATTGGCATGACTATAACTAAGTCGTACGTTCATCTAACATCGGAATAGAACCACTGAATTGGTTATAAGTATTTATTGTTCTAAGCGATGACTTACATTCAACAATTGCTCAATGTGACAAGATTTCTATTGACTAGTTTTATTAAATAGAATTGTTTATCTATCTCGTTAATTTCAAAATCTATTCATATTAATATTTTGTTCTTTAAGCAATTGAATTTAAATCGTATAGAGCTAGCGATAAAACGCGTTTTTACTTATAAGGCAAGCATAGAGAAAAAAAAAATGTTAAGAAAAGTAAGCTTGAAACTATGTAAACTCTAGATTTCGAGTTCACTTTTCCGAACAGAACAACGCAAAGTTGCAGGGAGGTTACTATAGCTGCGAGTTGTAAATCAATCTAAATGGAAACAACAATATGGTTTACACTATTACTATTCCAATGAATATGAATGGTTGAAAAAAAATAATATAAGATGCACGCAGAAAAATTTGGTAATGAAAGAATCTTGTTATTTGTTATAAAAAGAAAATTCTATTAAAAGGTTTCCTATTCTTTAGCGATTATATGGCCCTAGTACTCATCTTTATCGAAACTATTTACAAAACATCATTATATCTTTTTAATAACATCCTTGAATAAAAAAGAGAACTTTGTCATATTATTACACAGTTTAGATATATATAAGACAAAATTAAAATTAGAGTTCTGTTTTTTTCATCAGAGACAAACTACGTATTGATTTATATTTATTGAATGATGAGTTCTAAGTTTCATTTCATTAACAACACATATTACATACTTGGGTTTTTATGAACTAAGTAGAATATTCATTTCTATTTATTCACACTGTGATGTATATCATATTGACACCTTCTACGTCGACATTAAAATATAATGTTTCGAGATATTTTTATGCACAAACAAATTAACATATTAAGTTTTTTTTTGAATATTAAATTGCAAGAAAAGATGATTATTATTCTAAGACTGGGAATACATAACCTGGAGATTTTTTCACTTGTGTGGTCGGATCATAAATAAAAAAACTTTAAATACGTAATTTATTTACTTTTCATACACCTCATATAAACCATGTTAAATTCAAAGACAAATAAAAATTTGATAGAAAAATAACACTCAAATAAAAATGAGTTTTCAAGTTTCTTCCTTTTTTTTTTGATCGAAGAATACACAGAAAAAGTCTACAATTTCCTAAACTCAACTGACGACATAACCTTCCCAGATGTTGTCTCCGAGTTTCAATGATATTTTTGCTTATAGATTCTATACATAACATTCTAGTGAAAACTCTTAATATATTTGGTTTCTTATTTCTTCCTTTAAAAGTTATGAATGTATTTATTTTATCTCTATAATACATAACATACAATATTAACAAAATCCATTATTCAATCAAAATGTAAACTAAAAGTCAGAAAATCGTTTTTCTGTTGTCGTTTTTTTATATCTATTATACTCATAGGAATTTCAATGTTTTAGTATTCTTCGTTATCAAGCTATAGAATTACGTTTTCGTAAAGAAGACCATACAATACACTGTTTCACATAAAAGGATTCATTTCCACTATCATTGATTATATATGTTTGTAGTAATAATTTCGATGTTATTGCTGAGTGCATTTATTTTTTTGATAGTGGCCTACTTACCATACACTGATTATTTTCCATGTGTTCTATCATTAATCATCTTCTATTATATGTGTTACATTTTTTTAATTATGTCTATAACACATATTTTTGAATGTTTCTTGTAACAGGTATTTTTCTTTCCTTATGCTTTCCTTTTCCCTTTTGCTGTCATCCGGTGAAGTATTCCCATCTAATAATAGAAATTACCATCATATATAGTGCTGCTGATCTTCTATGAAAGTTTCGATATACAGTGTGTGATAATTGACGTTATCGTTGTATTTCTTTTTTTTTTCATCGTGTTTTTCCTTCCGTTCATATCTAATGAGGATTCACATCCTAATCTGGACCTATACCGTAATAATGTAAAAATTATTACTACAAACATATGTAATCAATGATAGTGGAAATAAATCCTTTCACGTGAAGAAATGTGTTATAGTCGTTCATCAGAGAACTAAATTTTATAAGTTGACAAGAAAAACAACTAAGAGATTGAAGTTTCTATGTATATAATAAATATAAAAACAAAACAACAACAGAAAAAAGATTTTCTGACTTTTCGTTTGTATTTTGATTGAATACCGGATCTTTTAATATTGTATGTTATGCATTGTAGAGGCAAAATAAAAATATTCATAATTTTTGAAGGAAGAGATAAGAAATTAAATAATCTAAGGGTTTTTATCGAGATACTATACATAGAATCTATAGCTCAATAATAATTGAAATCTGAAGGCAGCACCTAAGAGAATTTCCTCGTAGGTGCAAATCGAAAACACTTGCGAACTCTACAATTTTGTATAAATAATTGAAATTTTATATAAACATACTTTTCAGCTGTATATTTATTTATCAGTAATTTATTATCTTTCTTCATATTAATTATAAAAATTGTTTTGTTGAATATCTATTCTTACCAATAACAATATAATCATAAGAATGGTTAAAGTAAATTACAAGTTTCAGAACAATTTTTATCGAGTAAAATAAAGTTAATATACAAAATAAAGCCTTTAACATTGCCTGACATATATATGTAAAAACATCCTACAATTAATTATGTATAGCTGTGAACGTTCCAGATGTGAAGTTTTTCCTTTCGCTTGATGGAAGAAAGCATTGAAGAAACTTTTTTAATTATAGAACAATTAGTCAAAAGAGGCAATTTTTTTATTTTTTTTCTACAAATTATATGAAAATCTGGAAATCAGTTATACTTAGAACATACGAAAAGTATCAAAATCTATATTATATCTAGATGAAAAAAGCTTAACAGAGAATTTCCGTTAATACTTAATTACAGTACTCATGATATACTATATTTATCTATTCTATGATCATTTTTGAATTGACATTATTATATGAAAAGAAAGTTCAAATGGAAGTCATATACTCCTATTTTTCGAGTGAATAACGAGATTCATGGTTTTCATATTAAACTGCGTATTGTACTTAATATAAAGGGAATGGTATGTTCATATTGAATGATATTCTGTTTACAAATATCAATATTTACTATAGACGACAATTGTAAAACGATCAAAAGGGTTTCATAAAAATGATGAAGAGATCAAACAGAAGGCAAATGTTGTCCGATCTGTAACGGAGACCTTATCTAAAAATATTGTCATATTGCTGATGGTTGACAAAATGTCGATGTTGCAACTGGTATGATATCATGGCACTATTGAATGAATCAGTTTTAAGCATGTTAGGTTAAGAAAAAAATTACCGCTTATGGAGATCTAGCAATCTACTTGATGTTCGATGTTTTGAGTAAGTCAGAGCTTTTGATCGCTATTATGACATAGGTAATCATTGGAAACCCCCTTGTCAACTAGAGCCATGCGGAGCCGAGCTTTCGAACTCCGAAGCTCGGCCCCACCTTCGAGAATCTTCGAAAATTGTTTTTTTTTTTACTAGCATATGAACTTCTCTTTGTGCTACTTATTAATGAGAATGTCTCTCCGTTGGTTTTTTACTTGAAACTTATTCATGAATCTATACAGTAGTGTACTTTTGTTCATTACTTAACATATAAAGAATAAAGTTGTTACTATGCAAAACTAAAAGTAATTGATATCATTTATTGATGTAACTTCGGCATTTACTCCAGGAACATTCTTCGCAATCACTCCGATTCTGACTCTGTCGGAGTCGGATTTCAGAGTTCGATACAGAACTCTATTGTTAACATATCAGTAAGCGAAGAATAGGATCTCGTACGCACGCTGTCAAAATTCATCATGGCAATACAAAACTATATAGTCACATAGATGTTTATAGTTATCTCAAATACAAAAGTGTCGCAAATTTTTCGATTATCATTAGATTTTTTCTCGCCTTGCCAATGTTTGATTTTTGGTTTACTGAATCTAGTCAAACAAAATCTAACCGAGAAACATAACTCACAATGATTAAACTATGCTGTAAGTAAGATACTTGATTTATAAAATAAAGATGGCTTAAAAAGAAAAACTTCTCATAGTCGATTTGAAGGAACGTCATTGTGCATAAATAAGCATGGCGACTATTTCGAACCATTGATACAATAAAATCTTAATTAACTTGTTTCCAAATTTTTTGTCGTAAGAGTTATCTATATTGATAAAATTTCATGAAAAAAAAAACCATACAATGTTTAACATATTTTTCAATAGATAATATTCAGAATTAACCGACAATCGTATATATTATTTATAATTGTTTATCATTGTACTGCAAAAGAATTTAAAAATACATTATTGAATAACAATAATATCAAACAAATCGTGTAACGTCCTTTATTTAATGAATTATATAATTAGTTGTGTTTTATATACCAAAAATTATTGTGTATTTAGATTTACGTAGATCTCATTTGATAGAACATTTGTTAAAGGTGTATTTTGGAATGTTAACACTTTAGTAACAAATGATAATAATAAAATAGATTTCGTATAAGTCAGTATTCGTCTAAGTTCTCTTTCCTTGTTATTTCATTCTATGTCATTATTTTTATCAGCGTATTATAAGTAAGAATTTCTCAATATCGACCGCTAAAGTTTAAGCTTGAAAATGTATGTTCATAAAAGATGGTTACAGGTGATAGTGATAATCATATTTTTAGTTAAGACACAATGAGAAAAAGAGTTAATGTACTTGAGAAAACCGAAGAATTTAATCTGAGCTAATCAATATTCGTTATTGATATCACAAGATTCTTTTATTGAGTTTATGAAACGAACAAGAACGTATTCTATATTTTTGCAAAATCGATTTTTAATCCATGAGAAAGCATTCGGCAATTTGGAAGACGACAGAAAACATGTTCATTTCTTTCGAAGAATAATATAAGATCGTCTTGAATGCATCCATTAGTTCGAAGAATCTATTTTAGATAATTCTCTAAAGAACGTCAAATAAAGTGATCTAATATGGATAGAAACTTATCGTAATCGTTCCAAAAAAAGAACGAACGAAGACCCATTCCATTAGTTCATGGAACGATTCAGAAAGTGTTTTATACAAGGAGAAATGCGAGTTTGAACCGAAAAGAAAGCATTCTATAATGGTATGGAACGTCAAAGAATTCATTTCTTCAGATGTACAACATATTCTTGTCGATTTCGAACGCATTCACCATCATATAAGATGTGTTCATCGTAGACAAGACAGTTTTCCACGTTTTGATGAATGCATGTGATCTCAGTTTTTTTTTTTCATGAAAATTTTTCACTAGGATGATCTTGGTGTTATAAAAATTACAAATATATCATAGTTACCAATATTACAAAAATGTAAAATGCTGAAATAAAGCATAAATTGAAATACGTAAAAGATGCTTTCTTATTTGCTAGACATAATCAAACTGGAATTAGGATTAGAGAACTTTTTTTTAATGACCTGGCATTATAAATTAATGATTCTTTACTTTATATAGAATGTATTGATGCATAATGTCAAGTATATATCTATTCTTCTCGTTGTAAAAGTTAATATTCATGCATGTAGACAAAGCATGACATGAAAATAATTTCAAAGACTACATCTAATAAGATTAAATAGATCGGATTAAGATTCTTCAGTAGAATCTAATTGTAGTTAAATACTATTCTATATTTTAGTGTATGTACAGGCCATAAACATCTAATAGATGCGTTATATCTGTGTAAAATTTATCGAAATTTAAATATTTACAATTTTTTTTGACAAAAATAAAAATTGGACCTCGATATTAAATAACATCATACATAAAAATATTCAAGCAATAACTATAATGGCATAAGAATACCATTTATTTTATATTTTGTAATGCATTTTCACTAAATAATGATGAGCCTAGGCCTAATAGTAGAAGAATTTTCTAAAACTACAAATAGATATCTCCATAGAATGATGAATTCGAATTCTAGGAACAAGCGAATTTTGCTAGAAGTAGTCGAAAAGCTACAGGAAAATTACCGTATTCCGCAAGGACGATTCCGAAAATCGATGAAACGTGAACGTAATATTCTGAGCTGGGATATCTGCAGGATTTTTTCAAGGACTTTTGGTCATTACCCACCGGGAGAAATTCAAACACATTCGAGCCTCGAATAATATGTCCAAGTTATGTGCTTTCATCGGAGCCATAAAAAACAGGTTACTTGATCAACTAATTATAGTTACTATTTATGCACTTTTCTATTTCGATGTAAATTTACATTAATTCACTTTTTTTTCTTATTTAAACTAAGTGTTCTTGAACTTGTGTGAAATAAAAGACAAATACCAGTTGTTTATTGAATTTAATTAGCTATCTGTTGTTTATAGTTTAACGAAGGAACTTTTGATGTTACTTGAACTTTTTTTTGAATAAGAATATGAAGACTTGGTAAGATATAACTAGTATTGAAATATTCTAAGTTGATTTGAGCTCAAATTGTTTCTGATAAGAGTTATACATTTTTCAAATGAAAAGTAACATTATCAATTTTTCTGCTAAATCTTAGTTTTTTCGAAGATATAACGACAGATTGGACTGAAATGCTTGCTGTATCTATGCCAAATAGTAGTCTTGATCATATGAAAGTTTTAACTCACAATTATAGAATTTCAGGAGAGAGAAAGTTTTCTTTCTCGCCTTACAATTTTCATGTTCCACTGTTTAATGACAAAATGTCTTGTCGAATAAAATTCTTTTTTTGAGATCGATTTTCAAATAAAGCCGAACTACCTATTATAACAAGTTTAATTTGTTTCTTTTTCTTGTTATCGGTCTGGAACATATACTTTTCTAATAAGACATTAATCTCTTCTCGTATATATGCATGAATATCAAACAAAAACGAGGGAATTCAAAAGGATCTGCTTTTCATTTATCAATAGTTCCAATTGTTATGGCATCCCTGTGACAATATAAAGAATATAGAAGAAAGAAAAAAATATATATTATTCGGAAATGTGAAGACAATGTAATTTATCGTAGTCTAAAGGATAGACAATGGATAAAGTAAACCGAATCACACAATTATCTCGAGAACGACCGCCGGAGAATGTTCTGGTTCTAGCATCACTTAATCCATTTCAAGAAGAAGAGTTGGTTGATCAATTGTTCAATGTATATGAGTTAATATGGGGAAGAACTTCGAATCACCAAGAGGACGAACCAATATTGAACCATAGCACATCGGACGAAGAAATAGACAAGCGCAAGAAAGATCCTAACCATACATGTTATAATTGAAATTTGAATTCATTTATGGAAATTTTTAATAATTGGACAGCTGAAGTTACAAATATTATAGTATTCATCAATGAGGTATTAGACACTCTTTGCACACACATGAATAATAATTGAGAGGATATTCCAACAACTGAAGATGCTACGAAATCTTTAGATAGACAACTACACTTATGCATAGAGCAACTCGACAGTTGAATAGCTGATACTTGAATGGTTGAACTTTAAGTATTCAATAAAACACTAATTGAAACTATCAAGACAAACTACAAGAATGAGAGCAGAGTTTTGAAAATTTTCTTTCTCCTGAAATTCTTATTATTTTGAATTGAAACTTTTAGATGATCAAAACTACTATTTCAAATAGATACAGCAAGCATTTCAGTGCAATTTGTCTTTGCTTCGTTGAGAAAACTAAGATTTAGCAACAAAATTAGCAATGCTACTTATTATTTGGAAAATTTGCAACTCTTACTAGAAATAAATTGCACGCAAATCAAATTGGAGTAATTCATTGCTAGCTACATCCTATCGAACCTTCATATTCTCAGTCTAATATTTAAGGAAATTCTCTCGTAAAAGAAAACTAATGATCACACTTCAATGCTTGTTCTTTTGTTTTCGCTTTATGATATCTTATGCGCTACTCACAAAGTTGTAAAACAAAGATATTTGTCAAGAAAAAATTAGTCATAAATGGATAAGTCAAGAAACGATCAAATTTACTTTTATGTCAATCTAAACACCAATGAAAAAACAACAGCTAGATGAACGATTGTCATTTTTTAATATGTCAGCAAAATGATATGCAAAAACTTTAATTTTTCATTATAACCATAGTTTCACTATCGATTTTTTTTATTTCATGATATATTATGAGAAAAATAATTTTTTTATATTTTTTCTTTTAATGTTATTCGAACACGTTTGAATAGTCTCGCTTCAAATTTGAATATACTCTATTAATATCAAACTTTCGATCTTAATCGAGTGATAGAAGAGACTATTCACAAATGAGTCAATAGTTTGTATCTATGATCAATCAATCAATCAATCAATCTCAAGTTAAACAATTGTTTATTCATGAAATGATTGATAATATAATACCAAAAATCGAAGTTGTGCGACAAGAAATGTATCATAATCCAACAAGACGATTCTACCAAGAATCGGAAACAATTCCTTTATTATCTCGGTCTTTAAATTCTTCTAATCAATGTAAACAATGTTTTGAAAATTTATTTGAAAAGATACCTTTGCACATGAATGATTATTGTATGTCTACTAGTCAAATATATAATAATTCAGCATGTAATGATGAGCATAACTTACAACAACAATCAACAGAGGATATTTTGAGAATCTTAATTGATTTTCTTGGTGAATTTTTACTTTTCCTTTCATCAATTACTCATTATGAACAATTTTATAGTCAATTTCAACTTAAAAAAATAGTGGATGTTGCTGAATTTATTCATCGATTTCGTTTAACATTACAAATACAGTTAAATAATATTCATGAACATATGGCAAATTCTTCTCTTCTGAATATTTCAACTATCTCCTTTATTCTTCATAAACTTGCTTCGTTCATTCATTATTTAGGTCAAGAACAACAACAAAATGAAACTATGATTAATCATCCACAGACAACCATGCTTATACAATTATTAAATCGTTTAGAAAAAATCATCCAATCTTGTACAGATTGTGCCAATATAAATAACAATTCAAATGTAGGTTAGCAACGTATTTTTTACACTTGAAGTTTCATCGGATAGAATTTTTTCAAAAACTTCAGAGTTTGCAAACATTGATATCCGACATATATCCATGTACGAATTCTTCTTATATTATTGATAATCCAACATTATTTACTGAAGGCTTGTTAACATGTAATAGTTCCAACATGTGTATACCATGGCCAATTTTAGAACCAATGAAAAATTCAAATGAACAAGATAATCATTTTGGATTGATGTATGCAATAGACGATGGAAATATTCGTCGAAATTTAAGTTATGAAATTGGAGAATATAAACCATTGAATAGAAAAAAACGAGCATTTCAAAAAACATTAAAACAACAATACAAACAAAATAATCTTTTAAATGAAGAAATGGAATTCGATAGTAATCGACAAAAGACGCCAAGTTCTACTAACACTCGAATGCCAATAATACAACAAATATCAGTTAATTCTCCTAAAATGAATATTAAAATTGCTAAACAACAAGGTAGTTTGTTTGCGAATCTACTTTAAAAAAAAATTATATTATTATCTATGTTATTCAATACAGATTTCAATGATAAAAATGAAAGAATATCAATAAACTCTAAAATATTTCAAGATAAAAACATTCCAACAAATAGATTTGGTAGTAGTCGTACTATATCACAACAACCATCTATTGTCAATTCAAAACGATCATCAACATTCTCAAGTGATAATTTCAAAATTGATAAACCTTTTAGTCTTCGTTCTATGTATGGTAAGTGTGCTTTGTCATTACTAGACTTAGATATTATATAAATCAATAAATCTCTTGTAATTATATCAATTAATAGTACCAGATAGTAGTGGACGCATGACAACTCGTGAAATATCTCTTCATACTGAAGAATTACTTTTAACACCAATGACAGATCATCGTGTATCACAACGTACACCTTCACGTGCGACTCCACAACAACAACAATTAAACATTTACACAGAAAAAAATGACAAAAGTGCTCCACTATCACCTCAATCTTTAGAAACTTCTGGATATCGAACTTCATCAAACAGAAGATCACGTAAAACTAGTCAAAGTTTATCACCGGCACACAACAAATCAATAAATACTAAGCAATCACGTGAATCAATTCAATCTCGTAAAGATCTATCGATGAATGATATTGGAGAAAATAAAAGTACATCAAGTATTAGACAAAATTTAAGAAAATATATCAACCAAAGTCCAATTTCATATCAAACACATGTGAGTAAATTTTTTGTAATAATTCATGAAAATAAATTAAACATATTCTATACAAGAAAAGAAATTGTCAAATCTTTGAAGATTTCAATATAAATCATATCTGATAAAGGATATTTTCTTCCTCTTTCATGATCTAAAAATTTTTGTATTTTTTTCGTGGTCATTGCATATTCTGTAGTAGTATCTATCACGGGTTTGTTTTGTATTATTTCCCAATCAACTTTGTCACAAAAAAAGTGCAAAAACGTCCCTGTTTCTTCAGCTTACTATGCTTGATCGAGCTGAAACTTTTTTTATTATATACTATACACTGTTTGGGATGAGTATTTTTTCTTTGCTTCGAGAAATATTATTGTGTTGATTTTTGGTAGCTCTTACAAAAAAAATCTCTATTCAAAACAAGACGCACTTTTTAGGGTACCTTTAATATTTTGGCTTTTCTATTCAAAGAGCAAAAAAATAAAAAGATACTCACCCCAAACTGTGTCTAGTGCCTGTACAAAAAAATTTCAGCTTGGTCGAATAGAGCATCTCAGAGAAACGAAGAAGTCATTTTTCATCATTGTGATCGCAATATCTCATAGAAGACAACATGCAGATACTTTAAGTCTATCACAATTTTTGTTCTACTTGTAAAGATCTACCTATCCTGAAAATTTCAAATTTTTCTGATGAGCTGTTCTACAGCAATCTTGAAAAGACGGGCGGAGGATGTCCTTAAATATTCTATTCATATAAGACCGTGATTCAGATTCGTTGAATTCGATATTCTAAATCCGATCTATTAAAGAACCGATGATTTCTTGTATATATAAAATTTTGTCACATATGTTCTTTTTTGCTCACAGGTCGACAGTGATGATTCTTCAATTACACTGACATCTCCTAATAAAACTAAGCATAGTCCAAGTATATTGAACAAAAATCGGGAACAAAATTTAATGTCACCTTTATCGATGACATCGGTACAACGCAGCAATAGTATTCATCGTAAACAAAAAATCAGAAGTCCTATGTCAAATAAACAATTTTCAATCAAAAAAACTCCAAATGATATCAATTTTGATAATTATTCTAAATATCAAACGTCTCCTTCTAGAAGTTTTCTTAACGAAATCAATGGTAAACTTCTGAAATAAAATTATCTACTAAATTTTTCAAAATAATAAATTTTATTCATGTTATCTATTTATTTAGATAATATTTCTCTATTGAATGTAATTGAAGGACCAAAAAGTACTGAAGGAGAGAATAAAACAATAAATATGTTATATAATAACAAAAAATACATATCAACACCTAATTGTGTTCCAATAAATACAGAACGACACCAAAGTACTAGTGCAATAAGTGTTAGTAATGATTCACCATTATTTCTAAAGGCGAAAAAACAAAAAACCAACAAGCAATTATCACAATCTATAACAAGAAAAGAAAGAAAGCGCTGTAGTCAACAAGTAACTGATTCACCATTACAATCAAACAAACAAGGATATTTTAACAAATTTACGAGTTGTTTTCGACGATCGATTGTGAATCGAATCGATCGATTAGAATATAAAAATAAATGATCTTTCGAATACTTAATAAAAAAAAAACATTGTATTGATAATCAAAATCTCAATATATTTCTAAATATTTCTATCAATATATAAATTGAATGAAACATAAATTTTGATAATTATATTTCTATTAGATATTTATTTCGAATTAGTACTTTGCATTGAACGACAAGAAATTATTTGAGAACAATCAAAGAAAAGATATCATCATCATCATTTCAATAATAACGAATTCTTTCATATGAAATAATTGCTAAGCACATCTTTTAAAAACTGAACATGATCTTTTAATCATAATAAGCCAATAGATATATATATATAGAATCTTTTTTGTTACAAATGTTTTACACAATTCTGTCTTTCTTAGTGAATATACTGAGTTCAAAATATCCATGTAATAGATCACTTGTCAGTAATGTACCCTATTACTGGTATGTAACAAGATCTTAGTTGAGTACTCTGCTGAGAATTGTCTTAGCATATGATATTGATTAGGTACCTGGTCAGTTTTTATAGCATTCTATGAACAAATTTTCAACAAGTTTGTAGATTGAATATTTAGAAACATTTTATAGTCGAGTGCTAAAAGAATCCATAAAGTTCTTCAAGATTTCTGTGATACAACTAGTAGCAGGCTATCCTGAACTCAATACATTCACTAGAGTTCGATTTATTTCAATTTTAAACAAATAAAGCATTTTATGATCTACTAAGAGAGAATTAAATGTAAGTTTATTTGGAAGTTAGATAGAAATAGAAATAATTATATGAAGGGCAACTAAAATGAATGTAAGAAGAAAAGAATGTTAGTATATTTGATTGTTGATTAAGAAAGAAAAGAGAGAGAGATAAATAAATGTTTAATCTAGTCAAGTTTGATAAGTTCAACAGCTGACATTGGTGTACATGGACGTGTTTGAGCAGCTGATGACATAGGACCAAGCATAGTAATGCTAACTGAAGCTGATGGAGCTCGTTTTTCATTTGCATCATTTGATAATGGTGAATGAAGTCGATTATTATCAAAATTTGATGGAGTTGGTGATGTAATGGACGTACGTCGTATTAAATGAGAACCATCATCTACTGGTCTTACTGGACTTGTCGTATTTTCATTATTTCGTCCTAATTGATTTGGATATGAATTTACTTCTTCAACATTATTTACAAGACGTAGACCTTTGTTTTTCAGTTGACATTGATAAAAACCAAAAATTATACCAACAATAACAATAGTACCACCAACTAGACCCACAACAAGACCAACAATTAATCCTATATTACTTCCATCGCTACTTGAGCTTGAGCTTGAATCCGATGAAACAGTATATGATCGACCCAAAAAATTGATTGAAGAAAGTGGTACACCGGATATAGCATTTCGACTTGTTAACATTGAAGTAAAACCTGATAGCAGAGCCTGAGCTCTGCCAAGAGTACCAGAGTTGAAACTTAAAGCACAAATGGTACTACCTATAAATTTCAACGCATTAATTAAAACAAAAAACAAAACTTGAAATCTTTAATTTAACAAACCTTTTACTAGGACGATATTACTACTAATAGGTAATTTCACAACAAAATATAAATAATTATAGATCGTAGCTCGTAAAATTTCGAGTTGACCATTTGCTACATATGAATCATAATCAACATTATAGGTTATATTTGATGTTGGAAAACCGGTAAAAACTTCGAGAACAGCTATAAAATATAAATCATAGTATAAAATTTAAATAATTTTCTTTCAAAGAAAAACTAAAATTTACTTGAATTTTCTTTAACTAAAATACCATTTGAAGTAAATGGAAATGAATATACACGATTTGATGATGTTATTTGAAGTTTAATAATGTACATTCCAATTTCACTAATTGCCAAATCTGTAGCCGTTATTGTACCTGCTGCTGGATCAACAATAATTCTTGATGACGATGTTGTTATTAATGAA
>CAJNOL010002803.1:19583-31332 GCA_905250125.1 Rotaria sordida | reverse complement strand
ATTGTCTGTCTCTTGCATAGAAACACGGTACGAATATATATCCATAGAGAAAGAAAATAGTTAAGAATGATTAGAATATTTATAGGATTCGTTTTATTGACATTAATATTTGTAAATACTAGGATTATAATTATATTCTATAATTGAATAAGAGAATTATTATCAAAACACAAACATTTACTTTTTACGACGACTAGGAAGTTTTCATACGAATTTTGATTAGAATTAATCTGCAAAATGAAATAGAAAAGTAGAAATAAAGTTATTCAAAGAATATTTCCTGATGAAAAGGATCTGATCACAAAAAATATAATAGAAAATTGTTTTTTTAAATAAGATAAAGTAGCATAATTTAATGTGTTAAATAACAGTTGTTCGTCATTTGTTCAATTTTCACCAAGGAAACGAGAGTATTCTGTAACTACTTATCTAAATTTTACTTAAAGTTTTCTGTTTCAGATGAGTAAATTCGTTGCGTATATAAGGATAGATATTGAACGAAACAAGGTTCAAAGAAAAAAGTTCTAATAAGTTTATTCTTTCAATAAGACTGAGAGGGACAAGTGTAATTAGTAGGAAATGTGAACATGTCACAATATGTGAGAGTGATTTCAAAAAAAAAACACACACAAACAAGAAAGATTTGATGATGAGAATTAATGTTTTATATTTCTAATTTCAATATAGGTAGATCATCTCTAGTTAACATTTTTCAAAATCAAATTGTGACACTAAATATTAACGGGAAAGAAGATCTACTACTAGATCATTTGGAAATCAATCGACAAGCAGAAATCTTTATGAATATATTAATTATGTGTAATAAACTTTGTCATTTCAAATGTTATACATCAGTACCTATTGGGACAGCGTATATATCATTTGGTATACAATCTCCAATATTTTCATCGTCGACTCTTGTAGAATTACATATAGTTGTCTACCGTTTTGATGAATGTCTTTTTCTACTCGATGGTCGTTTCAATCAACTACGTATATTATTTGTTACAACATTTCATATTCTTCCTCTTCAAAGATCAATTATCAACAAGGTAAATTCTTATGATAGAAGAGACTATTTTGAAAATCGATGTGAATTTGTCTACGAAATAGTCATATAAATTCGTGTTCTAGGAAAGACTACCAAATTTCAAACATGTTTCCTTGACATGCAAGAGTGTAATATGTGTTTATGATGAAGTTATTGTGCCACATTTACAACGAATGATTAATCTGGAAAAGTTGGCTTTATATTTTGTGGCTGATTGTGACGAAATGTTTATAGATGGAAATAATTTGCAGAAGAATATCATAAGTCATATGTCTCGTTTGAATCATTTTATATTTAATATTCAATCAATGGTTACCTATGACAAACTAAATTATTTTCCATCAAATGAAGATATTCATCATACATTTACAAATTTCAAAGACAATCAAGTTATTTCTTGTGTTGATTATTTTCCAAAATCAAAATATGGTCAATGTCATATTTACTCATGTCCATATACGTTAACAGATTATGAAAATATAACTAATAATTTTCCAGGTGGATTATTAAATACTGTTCAAGAAATCGATTTATTTGACGAACGTCCTTTTGAACATGAATTTTTCATTAAAATTTGTCAATCATTTCCTTTTCTTAAAGAATTAACGATAATTAATTCCGAGCAACAAAAGTCAAATAATGAAAATCAAATATATTCAATTATTAATTATACTCATCTGACTAAACTTCATCTTCTGCATGTTCATGATGATTATGCTGAACAATTTTTACTTGATACAAAAACATATCTACACAATTATATTCAATTGTCAATTCATTATGATCAATTACAACGCGTAACACAAAATTTCACAAGAAATACAACACGATATAATTCTTCAAAAGTAAAACAACTTTATCTTTATGATTTAGAACAATTACCTGAACAATATAAACATTACTTTCCTTATCTTAAATAAATTAAATAAATATGATTGTTTTTTATATAATATGAAAACTCTGACAAATATAACAAGGTTAACTTACGTAGATTGAAAAAAAATAATGAATATAGAAGTGCTGCAAAAGAATAATTGCCTTAAGAACGAGTCAATGGAGGTGTGTGCACGAGAGATCAGAATATTTTCTTCATCCATACACATCTCTATCACTAATGAAATCATTTAACTTTTTCAAGATTTTAATCAATGTTATGTGTTCAATTAGTCAAATAATTATTTTGTTTACTCGATTCTACTTATATTTAAACCATTCTTTGATCATTATTTATTAACAATCGGTATTTCAATAGTCTAGATAAATATATTATTCATCTTTCGTTATTGACCAGACAACATCGAATTTTATTTGGTAGTTAAAGAAAAATAAATAGATGATGATAAAACACAATAGATAATAAATTTTAGTATTGTTGACGTTGTTTTTTTATTTCGTTTAACATTCATGATTGGTTAGGATCTTGATTCGTTCTTCATCACTAGGAATATTCGATCATTTGATGTTTGACGAAAATGAATTGAGATTATGATAAACATGTAAAAATGTTTCCTAGAAAATAAAATAATTCAAGAGAAACGAGAGAAAGAGAGAAGAAATATAAATATAAGACATAATACAAATAAGATGTAACGAAGCAGAATTGTTTCAATGAAATATTTTTTTTCTAATCTATTGCTAATCTTTAGCAAGATTAGCTCGAATAGAATTATTCTCTTTCTCGTAGAGAAGAGTCCAGTAAACATAAATTGTCTGATTGCTTGCTTGCTTGATTGCTTGTGTGTCCGCACCTTACTGATTGGTCGAATAACGATCTCGACACAAAAAGGGTTCTTTCAAATAAAACTGAACCAAAGGTAATCGAGGTCGAGGAACTCGAATCTGAGATCAGTTTTTTGAAATTTTTTTTCTGAATCATTTTTTTACACAAAGGATCACTTTTTTACGAAAAAAATTTTTTTTTATAAGGGTTGACCGAAGGGTAATCGAGGTCGAGGAATTCGAATCTGAGGTCAGTTTTTTGAAATTTTTTGTGAATCATTTTTTTTACACAAAGGACCACTTTTTTACGAAAAAAAAAATCTTTTTTATAAGGGTTGACCGAAGGGTAATCGGGGTCGGGGAATTCGAATCTGAGGTCAGTTTTTTGAAACCCTTTTGTGGATAATTTTTTTAGACAAAGGACCACTTTTTTACTAAAAAAATTTTTTTATAAAGTTTGATCAAAGGTAATCGAGGTCAAGGAAGTCGAATCTAACGTCAGTTTTTGAAATTGTTTTGTAGGTAAGTCTTTTTAGGCAAAGGACCACTTTTTTACTAAAAAAAGTTTCTGTTTCTCGTAGAGAAGAGTCTAGCAAGAATAAATTGTTTGCTTGCTTGCTTGCTTGTGTGTCCGCACTTCACTGATTGATCCAAGAATAATGTGAAAACAAAAGGGATTATTTTCCTTAAATCGTGACCAAAGGTAATCGAGGTGGGGAGTTCAAATCTGAGGTTAGTTTTAATTAATTATTAATTATTAAGATTTTCTGAAAAACTTGAAGAAAAGTAATTGAGGGCGGGGAATGCGAATCCGAGGTCGGTTTTTATTAATTATTTGTTAATTAGTTCTCACAAGTCAGATCTTCTAGTGTTCAGGAAGTTGAACTCAAATGTCTAGATAAATTTGACAGAAAAACACAGCGAAAATGTGCTCATTTCACTTTTTGAAATGGTGTAAATGAATAATTTGCTAAGAGTTCAGAAACACCATTTCTACGAGAAAGAGCTGAGCGAGGCGGCAGACGAGCGTTACTTGTAAATAATAAGAATACCATAGGGTATAATTAATAATAATAAAAAGTATTATTTGAATAAGAATTATTCGAATTAATTGACGATCAGCAAATTATTGATCAAGAAGTCTTGTCAAGTGAATATAACGATAATTTAAATATCTGAATATAATCATTATCAACGGTAGAATTCTATAATAAGATCAATAGAGTATATCGAAAGATATGCATTAAATATAGTGTTAGTAATCACACACATATTTTTGCTGTGATTGGTAAATTATTAAAGAAGAAATAATCAGGAATCGTATGAAGACACCACACAATAATGACAACAAACAAAATTTCATAAGCCCATTTTATTTGACTACAATGGTGACGATGAATATTTTGCGAAGTAACTATATTGAGGATGTTCCAAAAATCATACTACACTCCAAAAACTCTCGATTTCTCCGACATATTTTGCGTGTCCTCTCATTTGCGAACATAAAATCGAAATAAAAAATCTGTTAAATTCAATTTCAGCTTTTTTTTAAATTTAATTTATTCAAATTTAAAATAATCTTAAGTTCGAAATTTTCGTTTTTCAAATTTCAAAACAAATTAAAATTTCAATTATATTTTTAAACTTGTTGAAATTTATAGGGTTCGCTAAGAACTGAGTTTCATTATTTCAATTTAACGATCTGCAATTTGTAGAGTGCGCTAAACTACAATACAACGTCGCAAATATAACCTGTCATGCAGATCAGTTACGACATGGACTTGATGAACAAGCTAAAAGAAAATATAGACGAATTTCAATGAATCGATTTGTTTAAATATTTACGATTAAATTGTCCATTAACAATTGTAACCGTCCATAAGATAGTGAAAATAAAAGAACAAAATTCGTAATGCATTTGAAGATATTATCAAATTTGATTTAGAAAAAAAAACACGCTTATATTTATATCAAAACTAAATAAAAACTATATTAAGAGCAATATAACGGGTGCGGCAGAATAAATGGCCCTCTCAGTATTTTAACTAGAACATTTCTTCTTTTTGTCCTTTAGAGCTGATTGTTTTTCCAAAAGATACGCCTTTAAATTCTCTACAAAATCATAATCAAACTTATTTTTGTAGAAAGTGAAGAAAGAAAATTAAGCGAAAATTATTCAACACATAAAAAATACCTAACTTTCTAAACTATCTGATGTTCCATAATGAATGGCTAGTATTTTGACGTTTGCATCTCTTTTTTTATCATCTAGCACGTCTATTTTGAAAGTAAAGTATACCATAAGATGCAGTATGAAAAGCTCTACAAGTTACATTAAAAATCTTATTTTATATATGCATTCTTTGTTTTCGAAATGGACAAAATTCTGTACGACCAATTTTCGACGCTGCAAACAGGATCATTTGTTGGTCGCACAATATTTTGCTTATTTTAGAAACAAAAGGTGTACATATATAAAATAAATTGTTCTTTGTAAATTGTAGAGCTTTTCGCGCTGCATTTTGTGGTATATTTTGTTTTCTTTTATTAAAGCCCATTAAGTGATAAAAAGATGAGTTAAGAAAAAACGAATTCGTAGTGTAACAAAAAATGATCTCCTTTGGAGCGTCAAAAATTGGGGGCACAGAATTTTGTCCATTTTAAAAACAAAGAATGCCTATATAAAATAAGATTTTTAATGTAACTTGTAGAGATTTTCAAGCTGCATCTTATGGTACACTTTGCCTTTAAAATAAACATGCTGAATAATAAAAAAAGTGATACAAATATCAGCCATTCATTATGGAACATCCAATAGCTTAGGAAGTGGAGTCATTTTTATGTGCTATATTATCTCCTTTTAATAGTTTTCCCTTAAGTTTCTACAAAAATAAGTTCGATTATAATTTTGTAGAGAATTTAACGGTGCATCTTTTGGGAAAACAATCAGCTCTAAAGGACAAAAAGCAAAAAATTTATAATTAAAATACTGAGAGGGCCATTTATTTTGCCGCACCCGTTATCACATCATGACATGCGAGAAAAACAGGCTTATAAGGATATACAAAAAAGAATAGATGCATAAAAACAATGAAATCAAAAAATAGGTAATCAAGAAAACAAGACTATTTTTAATATAAATTCCATTTCATTAATTAGAAAAATAAACTTCTATAAAAAAAACAAACATCAATTGAACTATCAATCAAATTTGTGTTTAGAACATTTCATAAATTAATGATTTATTTAATCTATTTATACATGAAATCAACATTGAAAATCATTTTCAAAAATATAGATCTTATAAGACCTCTATGTCACTTTGTAATGATTATAAATCAAGTTTCATATTACATCAAATAATCATTTAGAAGAGTATCATTTCAATTTTCTCTTGTTTTTTTGTTTTAGATAAAGTGTCGTTCGATATTTTTAAGTTTGACATAGAATAAATAATGCATGACTTACACCAGCCTTCAACATTCTTTCATCATTGTCTAATCCATTTTCTTCTCTTTTTTTTTCCCCCCGATGCAGTGGCACTAGTATATTAAAGATGTCTATCTATTTGTGTGCACAAAGGGTGTCGACACGTCATCGGTAGAATGATCGATCGATATATTGCTCATACTTATATGTGTATTATTGACTTCAGTAATTATAGTCAGTATGATCTCAAGAGGCATACAAAAAAAAAACGAGAAATCAAGCAATACATGACTTTTTTTTCACTTTCTCTTCTTCTATATAAGATCACAAATCATTGCAAGAATAAGAAATAGCTATTAAGCCGACAGGATATGAAAATTAAAACGAAGAAACATCAGAGAAAACAACAAAAAGAGAAAAAAACATTTTCAATTCCCTTACGAGTAGAAATACATGTCAATGCATATTTTAATTTAAATCTAAAGGAAAAGAAATCACATTAGTCATTTCAAGAAGATCTATTAACGACTTACAAACGGGATATCATAATTCTATTCTTTTCACGGTCTAAACAATATTCGATTCATTTGCAAATAATGTGAAAGTCTCACAACAATTGATAACATAAATGGCACCTAACCTATCCACAATGTAAGAAGACTTTCAAGTAGCAAGGGATCATCACACAAACTCGAACTTACAAAATAATGAGTATCATCAAAGTAGATGTGCGTAACCTGTAGATACTATCCGAAACAACAGACAAAGTACGTGAGACTATTGATAATCACACGAAACGGTGCAGAAAGACTATTCAAGTGATTTTCCACAATGTTGTATATCTGATTTTTGGCTTCTGTCATCTTGCTTTTCTTAAGAAAAATCTTTTATTTTTACCTGCATATGAATATTTATTTATAAAAATTACCGAAAAAAAATTATTTTTTTATTAAATTTAATCGTTAAAATGAATTACAATTTGAATAAAAGAAAATCTAGTTCTATTAAATTCAATTGATTAAATAATTTCATCATCATTGCATACAACATGTATTTTCAATTCTAAATTAGAACGTATTTAATTGCTTAAATATTTTTTTGTAAATACAGAATCCAGTGTATGGGCAGCGTGCTTCTCCGAATATCGAGTTGCCCCCCCCCCCCGCGAAGTTTGTGGTTATTGTACTATATGTCTGTGCTTCGAAATGTAAGATATTATCTAAATAATATCTTGTCAAAATGCGATTCGTTTTTTTCTTTTTCTTATTTTAATTTTTTTGAGAAAGAAGAAATTAATCTCATTCGTCGTCTCTGTAAATTATTGTTGATCAATGAGAATTTTTCTCTTTTCTATCATATAGATTGTGTGTGTGTATGTATGTTAACCAACAAGAAAAAAAGAGAATTATGAACAAGTCACAATATCTTCAAGATTGATGATTTCATCAAATTAAAAACGACAATCAATACTATTCTAAAAAGCAAAAAAAAAAAAAAGAAAAAAGAAAAGAATACATCAATCTCCATCATAATAATCTATCATGATGAATCAATACCATCATTCTCAACCATATACAAATTTTCCATCTCATCATTTTCATTCTAATAATACAACAACAACAACTATTTTTCAAACACCATCAACACAATATAATTTACTTGATGAAAATTATATTTATACATCATTTTCACCATCTAAACATCATCAAACTACAATATTTTATGATTCTGAAAATTCTTATGAACAATATTCAATTGATAATACAATAACAACTGAATCAATTTATCATCCAATACAATCATTTGATCAATGTCATAATTATTCAAATAATTTACAATTAAATCAACAATCATATGAAGATTTTTCATTATCTAATAATCATCAAATACAAACTATTGAACAGTCATCAATTGAACAACAACAGCAAGAACAACAACAACCAATGGTTGTTACTGAAACAACAAAATATAAATGGATGCAAATTAAACGTACACCAGCTAAAACATCAAGTAATTAATTATACACGTCCAAAAATTTATTTCAGAAACAAGAAAAATGATGAGTAAACAACATGTACAAGTGTCCAACAAATAGACGATGAAGAATTTTTTATTTTTATCTAACAACTTGTCCCAATAGATGATTGATATTGTTCAAATACCCACTGAGAAATTATAAATCGATTATCATGATAATTTATCTGGAATTATAACTGTACACGAAGAGATCACTTTTTCGATTGAGATCGATATTCATTTGATGAGTAATAGAAAACTCTAGAATAGTTGATCCTTTATTCTTGAGATGGATTTTTTTTTCAACAAAAAAACTATGGTCACACTTCCATCTCAAAAACGAAGGTTCGGAAAATCAAACCATTCTAGACTTTGTGAAATTTGATCTTAATTACCAAAGAAAAGATAATTCATCAAAGATGTAAGCGAAAAGAAATGTCTATCATCGCTTCACTTGTTACTTAATGTTTTTCTTTTATTCAAAAATTTTCATGATGATGTAATAGATGATCATATACATACATATGTTTATTTGAAGGTAAACCACCGATAGATTGTATCTATGGTTCATCAACAGATTATTTAATGAATAATTCAATAAATACAGGTCGAACAAGTTATTCAAATAAACAATTAACTGTATGAATATAAAAAAAATTTATCTTGGTTTTTTTTTGTTGTTGTATATGATGAAAATTTTGCTTTAATTTAGGAACTCGAAAAAGAATTTCATTTTAGTCGTTATTTAACACGAGCAAGACGTATTGAAATAGCTACATTATTACAATTGAATGAAAATCAAGTAAAGGTAAATTACGTTTTTGTTTTTTTATTATTATTCAAAATATAAATGTTTATGTATATATATATATATATATAGATTTGGTTTCAAAATCGTCGTATGAAAGATAAAAAACGAAAACATGGAAGTATGTGATTTAAACATCAAGTTCTCGTAAAATTCTTTTCATATTATAGCTGATAATCTGGCATATGATTCCATGTGAAGTTATTGACAGACAGTATTTTATTCAATTGGTGTTGTTATAATTGTTTTTCTCTTTTGCATTGATTGTATTAAAAAAAAAGAAAGAAATTATCTATTTCAAATCATTTCATATAAATTATTATTCAATTTTCATTCGTGTTATAGATTATCGAATAGTTTAAAATGCCTTAAGGATAATAGATTAACTAAATGTAGTGGTGGTCGCGATCACTCAATTTTTTGTTTTTTTTATTTCACACGTTATAGATGAGATTCAAAATACGGATATATTTCACTTGTTTTAAGCGTGAAAATTCACTCCTGTGAAAATATAAAATCAAGTCGGAAGTTTTTTATTACTTGACATCACACAACGATGATTCAAGCGGATATTCTCATTCATTCATCAAATGACAACGACAAAGTTAATTCGATTACAGTTTTTTTTTTGCTTAGTTGAATCTCACTAGGGAACGATCGATTAAATTTATTGTTGTTTTATATGTAAATTTAAAAGAGAAATCTGCATTGAGAGAATATCTATGTAAGCAACAATGTGTGAAATTGAGTGAAGAGAATGAACAAGTGAAAACAAAAAAAAAGAAGGATCAAACAAATAGGAAGAGAAATATTTAAATTTAGAGAAAGTAGTAGATGAATTTTTGGCTAATAACTTCTGTTCTTCTTGATTGATTTGGATATTTCTTTTTATATGATATTTCGTTTGACAGACACTCAAACGAAAAATCATTTTGTGGAAAGCCAACTGAATAAAAACAAACCCGCTTCTTCTGAACAACTTTCGCATTATTTAATACAATGTAGATTAACTTCTAAGTCAAAATGATTAGTATTTTGAACTATTTGATTGATTTTACGGTAGAAAATGACTCTATTTTTATTCCGAACATATTGAATTCTGAATTCAAACGTAATTTTATCACATAGAATTTAAGTGGATCAGTACGGTTGTTTGTCGAACGACATTTTTTCAAGCAACATTGAGTTGTATATTATATCATTGAGCTTATATCATTTCGAAAATTCAATTACAACCGTTGATTGTGAATTAAGAAGCAATTTTGGTGAACTATAATCAGTTTATCCATTAAAATAATGTTCTTCACGTTATGCTTACACTGAAGTAAATCGGGAGCTGCATATCCACGTTTTTGTGGACTCAGACCCGATAAAAAATAACACTTTGGATCTGGAATCGACAGACTCAGATCCATGTTTTTTTTTTCATCATCAATATCTGACACTCTTTGTGTACATGAACAAATGAAGGACTAAGGCTTTAGTTTTTTATTGGTTACTCTCAGAAAAAAATCAACGTACAGTATAAAGTGATCAAGAACTAATAAGTAAAATTTGTATACATTAGATTTTATTATATAGCCAGTCTTAAATAGAGCACTAATGCATTGCATCTTTTCATGCTCATCACCCAGTTAATTTTCAAAGCTAAATCAATTATTTATTTAAATAACATTTGTTCATTAAAATTCTTAAATTGATATAGTCAAGTAGTGAATTATTTTAATTAATTTAAAGTTAAATAAAAAAAATTAAACAACGTTGTAAAGAAAAAAACATATGTCGAAATTGTTCCGCCATGGGTCGATCCCAATATTTAACCGCCGACTTCCTTCTATAAGCAGTTAGACAAATATGATGCACTGAAATCATTTCTAATATTTTTTTTTGAATAGAAAACAACATGGATTTTAAATTTATTAAATACAAAATAACAGTAATCATTTCATTTCAGCTACAACAGTTGAAAATGCAATCATAAAACAAGACATATATAACTGAAGAAAATATTAATCTTTGAATTTTTATTGTTATGAATGATGTTAATAAATTCGTGATGTGTATTATTCGAAACCATCATTTATTAATTTTCTCAACTACTTACAAAATGGTTTTTCTTTTGATACCATTTCATTATGTAGAGTAAAGATTGATACGGTCGATCGAATCCAAAATTTCCAAACCCAAACTCGATTAGGGACCAATCTGACGGGCTCTCGCAGTGAGAAGCTGACAAATTATTTCCTTTTTATTAAGAAATGATCTTGTATCTCTATAACGTCTTTTTATGTTAACAATAAAATAAATGAAAAAAAAAATTGATTCATTATCGGTCACACTTTGTTCTTCTTGACGATAATTTTTTTTTCAGTTCAAACTATTTGTTCAACTTCTCAAAATGATAGGAATCATATCAATTTCGTTTTATTAATTACAATTCGAAGACGAAGTGTTCAATATATCCGCCTGACAAAAAATAGTTGCACACAGTATTTTTAACAAATCATTACTATAAATTAACATTTTGGAAAAAATAAATATATATTCGAATAGTCCGAAGAATACTCTATAACTCTATATATAAACATTTTGAATTGCACTTATCTACTAAAAATAAATTCACGCACAGTAAAGGCGTCCTCATGTTCAGATTCCCCAAAAATGCATTTTTTTTCTCTTTTTTTTTCATTCATATTTTTAAGTTTATTTTGAATATAGGAACAAGT
>CAJNOL010002803.1:0-19483 GCA_905250125.1 Rotaria sordida | reverse complement strand
ACTTGTTCCTATATTCAAAATAAACTTAAAAATATGAATGAAAAAAAGAGAAAAAAAATGTATTTTTGGGGAATCTGAACATGAGGACGCCTTTATTGTGCGTGAATTTATTTTTAGTAGATAAGTGCAATTCAAAATGCTTATATATAGAGTTGTAGAGTATTCTTCGGGCTATCCAAATATATATTTATTTTTTCCAAAATGTTAATTTATAGTAATGATTTGTTACAAAATACTGTTTGCAACTATTTTTTGTCACGCGGATATATCTCTCTATTGAAATTTCACTGGATAATATCATGTATATAGAACATCGGTCTATTTAGTAGTTTTTTATTACATATGTCTCCAAATGAAGTTAACTTGTTTATCTTCTAATTACACGCTACTTTAATCTTTACTCTTGTTAAGATTGTTCTACTAAATGATTCTCAATCAACCAAAAAGAAAATTTAATACTTTTGACATTTCATTATCTTTCTGCTAGTTGATTTTACAATTGTATACTTCTAACAAACAGTAAATTAATTGTTGTGTGTAGCATTCATAAATAAAAAGATTACACATGATTCTTTTATTTGAAATGAAAATAGATATGTAATACAAAAACTATTATTGTGCTATTTCAAAGATTGAACGTAGTATACAGTTGGATATGTGTTGACAACGTAACATTTATAAATAGCTTCAGTTATTACTTCTTCTCTTTTCAATCGAACTACTCTAATCCGGAGTGTTCCGAACGGAGAATCATCCTTCCCCCTCAATTTTTGTGACCTCGGGACATTTCTGATTGTAAGATGGTCCCATAACATCCTTCTATTCAAATAAATAATTTATTCTCATCGAGTCACAAGCAAACGAAAATTTACTACGAAATATTACGCAAAAAAAAGAGAAAGTGAGTGTTGATTATTTTTTAATGATAGAGAGAGAGAGAGACAAAGCTTTGCTATTTTTTATCTTTCTCTCTGTGTAAGTATTTTTTTAGTTTCAATAACGTCAGCAAGATAATAGAATAACAATAATGCAGATAATTTTGTGTTTTGCGTCGAATTTTTTTTTTTTCGGAACGAAGTCATATCTTTGTAATATTTGTCACTCATAAGACACAATGTGAATTGCATATAGAAACATTCGAAACTTGCAAGGAGTCAACTAGAATTTTTTTTGTCATTGAAGATTTTGTTCTTTGATATTTACTGTACAAATCGATGCATGTTTTTTTTTAAGTTTCAATAACATCTTATACAAATATCGGGACAAAAAAATTCGTTGTTGAAACTTTCAAAATACATTAATATGTACGGTAAATATCAGAGAACAAAATTTACGATTCAATTTTGTTGACTCCATGCAAATCTTCAAGGAACAGATCCTTGAAATTCATTCTTTTTTAACAATATAATTTAATAACGGTAAATATTTGTAAAACAAATAATTCAAATAAATGAACTTAAATTATTACATTTTAGTTTATACATAATATAAAAAGATTCATATAAATTATATATTCATAGCTTTGTAGATTATTAATTGTTGTATGATTATTGGAATATTTCATATTCTTTTAAGAAGTTATACCATCAAGATGATTTTCCGTAAGCTAAGTCTATTAGAAAAAAAAAAAAAACTTTTTGTAATGTGTTTTAGTATAGAAAACTCTTTTGTTTAGTATTGAAATGTATCTTCATGTAAAAATATTCTCTTATGTGTTAATGAAATAGATAAATATAATTTGAATCATTAATTTTTCAAATTATCAGTTTTATAGTAAATATATTTGATCACGTTTCTATAGAATGAAAATTAATTTTATTTTTTAAGTCATATCGTATATCCTTTATTCATCGCGGCATAAATAATTATATTGTTAAACAAAGCCAATTAATCATTCTTCTTTTTTTTAAGCGACACATGCATCTTATTCAAGCAGATGAAAATACTCATTAATCTTTTGAAATTTAATAAAACAAGATGAAGAGAATGTCGTACACTCATGCAACTGTTCTATATAATGATGGTGTAAGTAACGGTAGTCTAGCTCGAAGCGCTGTCCTACCATCAGAACAAAGACAAACGTAAATAGTTACCATTATTCACATTATATTTCATGAATTAGCTCCAAGATCGTAAGACTAAATCTTCAAAGCTCAATTGTCTAGTATTATTCTATTTTTTTCTTTCTGCAATTAAAAAATATTCAGTATTAATCATGGTTGAAATAAAAGAGAATCTCTTAATTTAATGTTTTATTCAGAGTAAGAGCAGCGCACCCCTTTGAAGATCGGTTCGCCCTTCCGGAAGAGCAAATCTGAATGAAACACTATTCTTAATTTAAATTACTAACTTAATTCTCATAGCAAATATTCTACCAGCATATTGTGCACTTTCCATATATGATCTTAGATGTTTTATTTCAGTTTTTTTTCCGAGAGTAATGATATAGTCTTTGAAAGGCCCACGAGATGAGTTTGGATGGAAAATTTTTGATGCTAATGGAATGATAATCAGAATTATGTGCTCTCTTTGAATATGAGATCAGAAATATTGTGTCTATTTTTGTTCGAGACTAGTGAAGGAAAGTCAAAAAAAAAAATTAGATTGAATAGTGAACGAATGCTTTTGGTAAACCCTATAAGTTTCTTTTCGAAGGTGTCAAAAGAAATATTCGAGTCTGTTGTTTTGTCAAGCGGACACTTCTTTGCAAACTTTTAAATTGAACTAAGCTATGTCTTTTATAGATACTTTGCCAATAGCTTCTTTCTATACAAAACACATTTTCATCAAGAAGTCGATTTTTCAAAAACGAAAATTGAAATAACAAGTTGATATATTAATACAGGTTTCCAACAGTTACTTTCGAATTCTAATAATGTAAGTAATAAATTTTCCCTCCACACTATCAATCATCTCATTGGTCTCAAGAAAATTCAGAAAGAGCACAAAATTTTGCTCATAACCTATAGCTTTCGGTTCCCACAAGAAAGTCTCGACTCAAGAGATTAAAATTCTTGCTGTGTATAAACTTCTGCTCCGAAATCTCACTGGGAGATAGTTATGATAGCTTTTCAAAAAACAAAAAGCAAGACTTCTACTTTCTAAATAAACAAAAAAAAACAATTCTCTTAGCATTTTTGCTTGTTTTCTTTTTTGATTGAGTTTAAATCAATGACCTCAATTTTGTTTTTTTTTTTCATTGGTTTATTTCAGCCATTTATTCCTTTCATATACTCGATATTGATGATATTTCATCGATCTAGTTGTCAGCACATATCAATTGTCTTAATGTCATTTTGACAGATCATAACATAGTGCATAAGAGTGTTAACAAAATTGTCCATTAATAAAACATCGAACGCTAGAATATATATAAAAAGAAAAAACGAGCCCTATTCATTGCCTTCTTTTGTTTCTCGTTTACATGTTTTTTTTTTTTTTTATTGATTATTTGTGAGATGATAATCAATTGAATGAGTTTTATGTTTACAAAAAGAAATAATTCTATATATATGAATTTTTTTGTTATATAGACTTATTTCATTATATCTTTTTCTTGATTTTATAAACAAAAATAAACAAATTTTGTTTTATTTTACCAATAGATTCAATGTAAACAATAAATAAAAAAGTTTTTCGATTTTTTTTGATTCATCTCTTTCATATTTCTTTCATCATCCATGTCTCATGTAAGTAATTTTTTCAAATAGAAGATTATTATCATGATATTGTATATGATTATCTCTATATTTAGCTCGAAGGTTCAGAATGTATCGAAGCCTTAATACCATTTGTCAAATCATTTGCATTTACATGGTTTAATTTACAAGCAGCAAAACGTCGATATCAAAAACAACATGAAACACCAATGCCTATCGAGATGGAACGCGTGATGAAGGAAGATTTTATGGTTTGTAACATAAAAAAAACAAAAACATTAGATGTTTATATTTATTGTTTTTTTTTTTTATAGAATCAACGTTATGCGGATAAGATTAAATGGACAGTTCGAATATTGGCTAAATTGCGGAAAGATATAAAACGTGAATGTCGTGGTGATCTTGTTAAGACAATAACGGAAGGAAATATTCAAAGTCCATGTATTATATCAAATGCTGATACAAAAAATAAAATGCGTCGTATTGATTGTTTACGTCAAGCTGATAAAGTTTGGCGATTAGATGTTGTTATGGTTGTACTATTTCGTGGTAAAAATCTAAATCTTGTCGGATATAAAATGACCATAAATCATTTGAAAAGTCACCTAACATCATTTTGTAGAGTAATTCGTAAATCAATAGGAAATTGCTTGTTCATTAAGTTTTAATATCTTAAGAAGTTATATACCACCAGGTAAGGAATATTGTGGTAACGGTGAGTGATAGGACTCACCCGAGGGAAGATCCGTAGATGATTACAAGCTTTTGTGCTCAGTCGTAGGGGATCAATAGACTAGAATATCCCTCCCCTCCAAAGGGCTCATGCTGACGTTAAGATTTTATTGAAAAATTGGGTCCAACAGATAGGTTCCCTAACTCCAATATATTCATAATAGCTTTCTTCGTATCTAAAGCTTAAGCATTTTTTCTAGTTTATGTAATTTTTTGATTTTTATGATTTTGTGAAATTATGTGCCTTCGATTTTCATAAGTATATCAATTGATTGTTCTGAAAAAATTTTCTATCTATTAATAGTAAGTTCATTTGATGTATATATGGATCTCTCGATGATAACAAAAAATTTCTTTCGTTTCAAGCTCCGAAACGAGGAGTATAGGGATATGCAACATTTTTAATTCTAATAAGAAACTGAACATATATTGAATTTCATACTGTAATCATATTCGGCTATTCGAAATTTCAATTCGTAAGGAACAAAATAAAATAAAATTTAATCTTTGTTATAGAGTCCATATCCGTACGCCATTCGGCGGTCTAAAAGCGAAAAACGTTTTTGGCGTTTTATGAAAGATCCATCTATGTCAAATGAGGGGGCATGAGATGAACTTATTATTAATAGATAGAAATTTTTTTTGAGACATTGATTGGCGGATTTGACTATGACCGCCGATCAATTCAGAGGACAATCAGAGACGTACTGAGCCGTAATATATGACTTATAACATTAAAGCTTGATGAAAAAAGAAAAAGCAATTCTCTATTGCGACACGAGTTGTTCTACAACACGGTATAGATGACTTTTCAAATGAAGGATGGTTATTTAAATTAAAATTTCATTTCTAAAAAGGAATTCCATTGGAAAGTACTGATGGTGAACGATTAAGTAAATGTAAAGAATGTAAAAATCCAGCATTATGTATTAATCCGTATCATGTTGTTATACATGTAAAAGAACTTGAAGTATATCTTGTAAATTTTATAAATAATACACGTAAGTTCAAAAGAGATAAAAAAATTTAAAAATAGATTTTTTTTTAAAATTATTTATAGAATCGTCACCAGCGAACATCATTCCAAGTGTGTTTTCTACCAGTGAATTACAACACATGGCAAATAGTATGTATCAAATAGAGAAATTAAATTTCTATTATGATTCTTTCCTTTCTTTAGGTTCGATTAGTGAAGGTGGTTCAACAAAAGAAGTACTTGGAGCAGATTATCTTGGTTCAATGTTAAAAATGGAAACTGATGATTATAACGAAACACAACCAATATCAACTGCACAACAACCTGATCTATTAAAAATGTGTCGAAATAGGTATTAGAAAAAAAAAAACACAATTTCATATATTATTGAATTTAATTTTCATAGGAAACCAAGTCTATCAGGTAGTCCTCGTACAGCTAAACGACGTCGTACATTAAACAATACATGTTCCGCTGATGAAAGTGATAGTCATGATGTCAATGATGGACCAGGTAATATATTATACTAAAGAGAAGGAACTGAGGAAGTCGATAATTGTTGAAAATAACCCGCGATGGAAAAGTATCCGTACAAATGTCTGAAACTATTGCGCAGCGAGGGTGAATCATAGAAATCGAATTAACATGTCTTCTGATAGAGTGATTCTAAAATGAGTTGTTACCGGATGTACTAAAAGTTTTGCAACATTTTTTCGTATATATCTTGGCTTAAGAAAATGATACCATCTTGATTTTTTTTTGAAAGATACGGTGTGGAAAGCTCTACATAAGTTGCATGAACAAATCTCTATTGCAAAAGCAAAAAAACCTTGCGTTAGTCTCATTTTTTCTGATGAATGGATAAGACATACATCATTCAAAAGAGCTCATTTCACTCTATCAGAAGACATGTTAATTTGATTTCTATGATTCACCCTCACTGCACAATAGTCTCAAACGTTTGTACGGATATTTTTGCATCGTGGGTTAGCTGTTCTAAAGAAACTACACAATAATCCGGTCAGTCTTCGCATTGATAGGCCATTCTCAACAGCTAGGTATAGTGTACCTACGACAACTATTTTAATATTTCAATTACCTGTGACATAACACAAAAGAGTGTTATACATCTAATTCTACTACGGATCACCTTGGCAAGCACTTTGAGTGAGAGTGTTTGATCTGACAGAAATCATATTTCTATCAAGGACTGATTTTATCAGTTATCCGCTCCCTCGTCCTCTCTTTTACATTCTTAATCAATATTTTTGGTATTTTAGTATCTACTTATGATGTATATGAACCTAAAACTAATACTGATTCTTCATCATCAACATGTCGTATATCATCAACAAATGATTCAAATACATATTCAAATTTTCAACAACAAGATGATATAAATACTCTACCAAAATCTATTATAGAATCAAATAAAATTGAACCATCAACACCACGTCCACCATTTTCACAAATAGGTATTCATAATCATGTATCACTTAATTTACATTTTAATAATCAACAACAACAACATCAACAACATCAGCAACCACAACAACAACAACAATCACAAAAACCTTTATCATCATCATCAACAACATCTCAACAAACATCTGATTCAAAATTAATATCTGAACGTTTTATTGAATCACTTGTACAACGTTTTAATAATACACAACAACATCAACGTACTACATCTTCACATCCGCATACAATTGAGTATTTTCATCAAGATTCACAAACAGAACGAACATCTAATAGTCCAAAAACACCATCATCATCATCATCATCATCAAACAAACTTTTTCCAAAACCATTAACAACAACTGCAATAAATATATTATCATCACGTGAACGACCTATAACAACAACAACAACAACAACATCATCATCATCATCAAATTATGATACATCTTATGTTCAATCACAAACAAATGAATTTAAAGATAATAAAACAAATTCAAATAATGATAATAATGTCGTACGTTTATCATCTGCAGCTGATCGAGTATTACCAGCATTTCATACATTTGCTGAATTAAAAAGTTATTTACAAACTATTGGATTAGATGTTGAATTAGTACCAGCATCAAATACAACAACGACAACAACAACAACAACAAATATTCATCAACAATCAAGAAATGTTGATCCTATTCAACAAAGATTATCAACAAATGAACAACAATATCAAATACATTCAAATACAGTTAATATTTCACAAACACCACCACAACCACAAATTGTTATGTTACCTAATAATATTAATAATCGAAATTCACTTAATGATGATGGAAAATGTAATCGATCAAGTAAGTTTAAAGAATATTGAACGAAAAAAACTTTAAAATTTTTTTTTCTTTCAGCTTCAATAAGTGTACCACCAAATATTCTTGCAGAAAAATTACTTGAATATACATCAAATACATCATCGGTTCGTCATTCAAATCTTTCATCTCGTCCTTCACCATTATCTTCTCAACAACAACAACAACAACAACAACAACAACGTCGTTCTCCATCAAAACCACCTATTGTATCTGATATTGCTAATCTTTTATCCGTATCAAATAATAATAATAATAATAATTCTAAAGATCAACCAATTGTTCAACAAGTTACTCGTCAAACACTTCTTCCACCTCCACCTCCACCACCACCTCCATCTTCATCAACACCAACAACAACTGTTTATCATCGTATAACATCAGCAGATAAAGTTTCAACTATGGTTAAACGTGATCTTATTCATGATGATGTACATTTACATGATCGTGAAGTTGAAGAATATATGAATATGACACCAACTGGTCGTACATCAAAACAACGTAAAACAAATTCTCAAACAATCAATGATTCAACAACAAAATCAATTGTTTTAGAAAGTGGTTCAGCTAGTAATAGTAATGATAGTAATGTTTCTTCAACATCATCATCTTCATCATCAATTAATAATTCTACAAATATTAATAATAATAATAATAATCATAATCATACTAATAATATTAATACTAATAATAATAATAATAATAATAATAATAATATTGGTTTAACAAATAGTATTAATAAAACAAAAAATAATTCAACAATGTCAAATCAAGATTCACGTAATATATGTGATTTATTATTAATGTTATATGAACAAGAACGTACACGTAGTACACAATTACAAAAACAAATTGAACAAGTTAGTCGACAACACCGTTCAAGAAATTCAAGTGGACAATCACATTCAAGTGAATCACAAACGGGTTTAGAAACACCACAAGGTACAAATAATGGAAATACAAATTCATCAAGAATGTTAAGTCCAGCTGCATGGATATCAACAACAGGAAAAGAAAAAACATTAGTTCATATTCAACAAAATCATCATCAAACATTAAAATTTGATTCATCAACATCAATTAATGGTTCACCACCTGAATCACAAGATGTATGTTATATTTAATTTATTTTTATTGATTTTGTTATTATTATTTATTTAAATATTTAGTGTTCACCACCTGATCCAAATAAAAGTGGTTTAAGTCCAACAAAAGTTGTACAATTTTCACAATCAATTGGTTCAGCACAAAATCTCATTCCACGACCAGTACCAATGTTAGCAACAAATGATGGTCTTGTACGTCATACATCATCATCATCATCATCACATACTGCTACACCAACTGGATCGACTAGTTCATCAAATAATGGTTTTATTTGAAATATTTTTTTATAAATTATTTTTAAAAATTTTTTTAGGTGTTCTTTATACACCAGGAAATCGTATTTTTCAAAGTCCACTCGGACAGGTATTTTTTTTTTAAATTTAATGATTAAAATAACGCATATATAGAAAAAGCTCTTAGTGCACAATCCCTATGGGATTATAATTATGAAATATGATACAGTTGTTGCTGCTAATCACAAAGAGATTGTTTTGTTTTTTTTGAAACACATTTCTTCATCACATCATTTTTACTTAATCATCCAAATATGCAGTAAGGAAATAGTTCATATGTTATAACGAGAATATACGATCTATGATTATACAGAATGGTCCAAAAGTTGCTGGACAGTCTTTGATTATGAATAACTTTTGATAGGAATAAGATGGTAAGTTTTGACTTTCACAGCTGTATTGTCGCATTCAACAATATTTGTTGATGATCTGCGGCAAAACATTGACAACTTTATGATGATAATAAAAAGAAATTAAATTGTAAAAAATGCGTTAGAACCATATGTTTACGATTAATAATCACACTAATACAGGTTAGCATTCTATCTAGAACTATTGAACGACAAAAGATGAACTACTAAATAATATTGTGAGTGTAAATCGTGATCATTTAATTCTAACACATTTTTTTATAATTTAACTTTTTCTTTTTGTTATCTTCATAAAGTTATAAATGTTTTTCCGCAGACCATCAATAAGCATTGTTGCATAATACATGCAACAACACAATCTCTTTCGAATATTCATAATCAAAGACTGCCAGATAACTTTTACATCACCCTTTCAATAAATATCTCTCATAATTAGAGCTCACGAGATTGGTCTTGGATATCAGATCTGAGAATTTTTGATCCAACGGACTCTAATCACGATCTGTGACGATTTCTTACTAGAGTCTGTCGCTATCTATGATGATCTCTGATTAGATTGTGTTTCGATCTATGATGATCGTTTGCTCATCTCTAAAGAAAATCATTTCTTTTTAAGCTCGACAGAGATTGCAAAACCTAAAATAGTTCTTCACCTCGGAAACTTTGCTACATAGGATGAAAAATTATTTAATATCCAAAATACGAAATCATTCAAGTTTAAAATGACACTGTAGATTTCGCATTATACCGAAAAGAATTCGTAGAAAAGATTCCAATAGTGTATCCGGATGAAGAACAATTACAAAAGTACGATTCGCTCATATATCTATTTTCAGATCAGATTGAACTTATACGATTTATACTAACTATAAAATATATGAAAATAGTTCGATTTTGTTTTCTTGAATTTTAGTAAAGGAAAAATGATGATTTTTAATTATAATTCTTTTTATTTTTCCTATAGGCATTTGCAGCATTAAGTCCTGCTTTAAGTCCATTTTTATCACCTTCAACTAGTCGTGCTGGTACACCAAGTGAATTAATGATAATTCCAGCTGATTTACTCAATGTACTAAATAGTCGTATTTGGAGTGAAGATGAATTATTACAAGCATTTGTTAATCATTTAGATTCTGGTGGTGTGTAATCATACTTTCTTTCTATTTTGGTATTTTGTTGGATACACATAATTGAGTATCGCTCATGTACCGCTAAAACATTTTAAAATGTTTAATTGCGACATTAAGCTTTACTCATATAGTGTTTTATTTTTGTAATTCTAGGTTTTCAACAACAATGCCAACAACAATAATATTGTTGTATTCTTTCTTTTTCTTTTGATTTATATTTTGACAACAAAAAAATCATCTATCCGGTGTGATTTATAGCTTAATCATGATATAAAAACAAATATCACCATGCATCTCATATATATTGTATAGACAAGATTTATAGTTATAAACAGTATTTCTGTATGTTTGACATTTTTTATTCGTCTTCTGAAAAAAACACAAGAATAAAAGACAAAAAAACTGTATTTTATGTGTATATATATATCCATATTTTTTTGTATTCTCCTAGATGGTTAAAATATTGGTTCCTATGAGCTGTGTTTTGACATCTATAATGGGAGAATTTAATTTTTTTACATATTAATTTAATTTTTTTTGTGTTTTTATCAAAAGCAGGTTCAGGTCGTCGATCTCGAGTTAATAATGAAGAACCTAAACAACAAGGAAAGCCGACAAGTGTAACAAATAATAATAATAATAATAATAATAATAATAATAATAATAATAATAATGGTAATGGTAAAACCAAAAGTATTGAAAAATAAGCAGCGAAAAGCTTCGGATTATTCTTTTTGTAAAATTGATACATGTCGTCTGTTTGCTGTGTAGTGCTTCTCATATATATCACCCTTTTTTTTTTGTATATCGAGTAATTTTTTTTTTTGTAGTTAGAGAAAAGGGGAGCATTGATTTTTTTTGTTTTGTTTTTTTTTTTCTTTTTTTAATTTCATGGTTTGATCAGAAAAAGAGAGTTTATATAAGTCTCTCTTGTCAGATAAAGTGCAACATAAACGCTTTGAATACGTGAGAGAGAGAGAGAGACATTCTTTTGTTTTGTTTTTCTATATGTGTGACTCATTTTTCATTCAATCTCACTATGTAGTAGTACTCTTTTTTTTTCGATGTTGTTCATTTCGAAAGTAATCGAATTAGACGATGCTTTGCCAATTATGAGTTCTGTTTTTTTGTTGTTGTCTGTCATGTCGATCGTCTGTCGAGTTTTGTTTTTTTGGCATAAACTATTTAATCGGTATTAAATATTATTTTACCCAAAATAAAATTGAACGAAAAAAAAAACAATTAAGTTTTATGTGATGAGTCTGCTGCTAAAATGAATCATTTTTTGTAAAAATATATACAGGATGGTTCATAAATAACTAGACGATAATAAAACACAGTATCTCTAATCTACTTCAATTAATCGGACTAGTGTTTTCCTCAATGAGAGAGAATTCTTCAAAACTTTTATTAACAAATAAATCGTCAATAGATACTGCTTTGAACTAGTACCATTGGCTATACTACTCATCGAAAGTATCTCTCTGTGATTTTTACTCATTCTTTCTCGTAGAGAAGAGTCCAACAAACATAAATTGTCTGCTTGTGTGTCTGCAATTCACTGATAGGTCGGTGACCAATGCGACAAAAAAAGGGATAATTGTCTCAAAAACTTGACCAAATGTAATTGAGGGTGGTAAAGCTCAACCCGAGATAAGTTTTGCTTAATTAATTATTAACATTTTCTAATATATTGAAATTGTGTAAATAAATAATTTGTTGAGAGTTCAGAAACAGTATTTCTACGAGAAAGAGCTGAACGAGTCCGCAGACAAGCGTTACTTGTCTATAATAGTGGATGATATTTAAATCTTAAAAGATAAATTAATGTCAATATTGAAACGTATGGATAAGTATCGTTATTATCAATATGAACAATTAGGTGATTCAGATTTATTTAAAAGAAACAAGGACAAAAGAAAAAGAAACTACCTGATACAATTGATTAGAAGCACGACAAGAAAAAATGTAAGAAAAAAAGTCAAGAAACAAAAGAATTAATGAAATACAAAAGATATACATTTTCAACAGTTTATATAAAATATTGATTGTTCACCACGACCACGATCAGAGCAAACATGACAATCACCACGTGATGAATAAGGAACCGAGCGATTACCATAAGTGCCACCACCACCACTTGAAGAAAAAAAAGAAGATCATGTAACACTATTAATGTTTAAATACATTAGACTTACCCTCTTCTTTCATGCATAGGACCACCACTACGAGATGATGATTGTTGAGGCACATTGTTATAATTTTCACCACCATAATTTTGTACACTAACTCCAGATGAATTGAAAATTATAAAATGGTAATGATGCTGATGAAACATGATTATATCCATCATTTCCACTGAATAATAGTGATGGTAAAATAAATGGATGATTCATTTCACCAAAATTATTTGGATTATTTTCAAAACCTTATTGTTGATTTTGTCTATAAGATGATTGAGGTGGTTGTATATAATTTGAATTTGATGATTGATTTTGATTCATTGAATCAAATGATTGTGAATAAACAGCATTACGAGGTATTGGTGGATTAAAATGTGATACATTTGAGTTAATACCTTGTTGACTATATGATGATGTTGATGATGATATAGTAGGATGTGATGGAACAATCAGAGGTGGTGGACGAGAATTTGCTGTTGAATTGGATCCAGATTGTGCTTGCATGTTTTCTTTTGGTACAGCTCTTTCCATCTCGATTGTTCGACCATTGATGATATATGGTTTTTGAAGAAGAGCTTTATCAACAGCTTTGGAGTCAATAAATTCAACAAAACCAAAACCACGAGATTTTCCTTTAAAAAAAAGTTTTATTTTATTTAAAATTTATTAATTTAAACGAATCATTAGAACTTTTGATAATAATAATTTCATCAATAGTTTCAAATTTCGAAAAATATTCATAAAGACCACGTTCATTGCTATGTTACACACAACGAACAAATAATCTTTTTCCTGATAAATGTGCTTCAGAATAATTTTATTTGTCTCGTGGCATTAATAAAACAAAATCAAGTAGATTTAAAAATAATTTTTTTCACTATTTTTTTTAGGTTCAGTTTGACGATTTTCGGTGGAATATAGTTTTGATCATATAAAAAGTGGTGCTGCTGATGTTTCTATAAAACATAAAGTATTCATTTCTGTAATTTCAATAAGTTTATTCGATACTTGTATAAGTAACAAAACCAAATTCTCATGATTTTCCTTTAGGATTTCTTATTATCAAACAATCCGTCATTTTCCCAAATTGTGCACAAAATCTTCATAAAGTTTCATCAGTTGTACTAAGAAAAAGAAACAAATTTTATTGTTAAATAAATCTGCCAAAAAACTATTCTTACTCATAACTGAAATTGTCCAGGAATATTGTTTCATTTGAATTATCAAACATTTTGAATTGAGTTTAATGAACGCACTAAATTGACAAATTATATTGAACAAAGAAAAATTTTAAATAGTAGAATAGATATTAACACTATTATTAACCGTAAAATTTACTTTCATAAATTCTTTTTTTTGTATGGATGTTATTGTATATTAGTCATTTTCTAGTCGATCAGGTTGATAATTTATGCTTGTTGATCTTTTTTTTCGTATTATCATCAGGTATGTCAGTAATTAATCGAACAAACTACCATGATGGTATGATAAAAAAAATTTTTTTTCCATTTTTTTTTTTTGTTTTCATTGTAAGTATTATTCATTTTCTATCAGAAATATTGTTGAACGAAATTCTCATCGTGCATGTACAAGAATAAATTATTTTTTTTAGATATCACCAGATTTATTTAGGATTAACAAGAAACTACTGTTGAAAGCATTATTCATTTTGTGTTATAACTATTATGTAACACAATATCCATAATGGAGGTAAAATGAAAAATTATTTTTTTTTTTAAAATTTATTTATTTCCTTTTTCTAGATATCAGTTTTTATTTACAATGATTATGGTACAAAATATTCATTCTTCAAGTACAATCATTGAATAATTTCATTCTATTATTTCTATTGTTTTATAGTATATTATTTATTTTGTGCTCGATTTATTGCAGAATAAAATTTATGTGATACAGGTACAATGAAAAATTTTTTCTATCGAATAAATTTATTTCGTGTTTCTAAAGATCATTCTTTATTCAGAATGACTACGATAGAAAATATTCATTGTTCAAGTAGGATTGAAAAATTGTTGTAATTAAATATATTCATATTCTTCACATGGTTCATTTGCTATCCGAATGACTATCGAACAATACACATAGTTCCAACTCAACAGCAATTTGACACTTAGAATCATTCCCTTGTTAGTTTTGTAGAGTAAACTTTGCTCTACAAAATGTCTTAATTACTTTTGCATGACAGATTTTAAAAGTGCGATTCTTTTTTACCAATGCCGATTGAATTGCACGAAAGCTTTGACGCCATAGGTTATTCTACAAGAAAAGATTTTGTTTATTTTATTTTATTTTTTTTGTATTTTGATTTTCTAAATGTAATAAAAGCTGAAAAAAGTGAATATTCTATTTCATTAATACAAACAATAGTTTCCGAAGTATTTTAAGCGATGCATTCATTTACTTCAATTGAATATTTTTCATTCATTAAAAGTAAAAAGGATCAACAGAATTTTGTTTTCTGCTCTATGAGGCATAGTGTATAGAGCATGAAATGGAATAGTATTTGAACTAAAAGATATTAATTGAAGCAGAAAAACAAGTTAGCTAATGAAGTCTATCTGGTACAATATATATCTTTGGTTAACGTACAAGGATAGTTTTTCATTTCAAATAACAATACTAATAATTATATTAATCGTTCTATTTTGATTTATAGCTTAAGGCTGAATAACAATAGATGTTTTATATAGAATAGATAATTTAAAGTTAGAGGAAAAAAAAACAAACGTCAAAAATGATGATACTTCACTTTTTTTTTTTCTTTTGTCGATTAATTTTCAATTAAAGAAAAAAACTAGAAATAATCAAATAATTTTTTATCTTTATGAGAAGCAAAAAAAAAATACAATTGATTTATAAAGTTACTCTTCGTATAACATCAATTCTTAAAGCTTCTAATTCCATTTGTCGTCTTTTATATTTTTTTCTTATCATGCGAATAATTATAAACATTGTTAATAGAATTCCAATTATATTTATAATTAATTCCATACTAAAATCAGTTATTTCTTCTTTCATTTGTTTTTCTTTAGTAATATTTATTTTTGTTATATTTGTTGTTATTAAATCAAATGAAGGATAAAGTGAATATTCAAAATAACCAACACTATATCCATATATATCAAATATAAAACGTATTAGTAAAAGTACAATTAATAATATTATTGATACTAATAATAGACCAGCATGTTCAAACCATAATGTATATAGAATCAAACTAGAACATATTAATATACAAAAAGCACTAACAATACTTCGAGTAGATATATATATTCTAGGATATATTTTTGAAATTGAATATGGATATTGAAATATAACTTGTTTTGCATATTGAAATGCATTACATATCAAATAAACATAAAAACAATTGAGAACAACACGTAGATTATCGATCTTTGGATGAAAACAATCGTTCGATAGCATGTGTCTATGTTTATATGACAGTGTAAAAAAAAAAAAGAACACGTATTTATTAGGATAGTGATTTTGATTGATTTATGAGGCTATCATAATGGCATTCAAGGATTTATATCTATTTAAAGATATTTATTAATTATATGATGGAGAAAATCAAAATCAAAATACTATCTATATTTATTACATATAAATATAACATTTATGAATAATAGCACATAAAATCTAATTGTTGATGTTAAAAATAGATATAATTTTGTATATACACTCTCGAATGCATGTTATTTAAATACGAATTTTCATTCAAAATATTTACTAATAAAATTATGACAAACTTCCTACAATAGTCTTTTTTTTTTCTTTGCTTTCTGTGTACGATCCGATTATTTTTCAAATATAAATATGTTGACTAATGTCATCAATTTGTTTGATTGTGTATTATTTCTAATATTAATGATGACGTGAAGAGAAGAAAAAAAAAAGAGAACAACACACTACTCAAGACAGACTTAACTATGTTTATAAGATGTTCGATAGAGAACATATGAGAAAATTGTCAAGGATTTTTTTCTTCTTGTGGATTAAGCAAAATGATGAACACAAAAAAAAAAAGGTTTAGTGAAGGTCTTATTTATATTAAATATGAATAATATAAATTCTCGATTGAAATTTTTTGATTAAAATGATAATAAAAAAACAATGTTTTATAGTCAAATCTCATCTCAAAGATATAAATTTTTGATTATGTAATAGAAAAAGTTCATTCTATCATACTTGTACTTGAGACTTATATAATTCTCAAATAAAAATTTCTTTTAACATGACAATTTATTATGAATAAGAAATGAATCAAATTAATCTTTTTTTAAATTTGATATTTCAAAGAATAAGAATTAATATATTAATTGAAATGTAATACAATATCATACAATAAATTGTAACATTACAATAAAAGAGATAAGTATTTTCGTAAACAATGACATTTTCATTTCAATTTATACTCCATCACTTATATTCGATACACAAATGCCAAGTATGACTACTTAACTTGAATAAGATATGATGTGAAAAATATATTTATGTTCATATCTTTTCTCCTATTTGAATTCTATCTATTAGTGATCCTAATCATAAACTATAACTTGTCAAATTAATCTTTCACGTTTGTTACTTTATCGATTATCATTGATTAAATAGAAAAAAGGTCAAAATTACGAATGAATTCACTTTTCTTTTTCTTTTTTTTCGCTCTTCTCGTGTGTATATTACATTCACACCATACAGGTATTGCATGCTGTGCCACACATACATACACTATTCAATCGATTGCGCAAGAGAAAAATAAAATAAACAACGTACATCTACAGGCATGTATATGTATACACATATATATATATATATATTTCAAACATAGTCCACCTCTTTCGTTCGTTATTTGAGAAAGAATGAGTATATAATGTTCATCTTAGGTAGTTCAAGGATATTTAATAGCAAAAGTCTAATAATATTATGACGATATAGAAGGAAGAAAGTTCTTACAGGTTTGCCGAGAACTATCTTTTTTCTATTTCATATTTGTTTTATCATCATAGTTAGTAACTGTCAATATTCTAGAAAATGTTAGAAGAAACACTATGTTCTTCTCTTTTTTCTTTTTCCTTTCTTAACATCGCAAGCAAAATGAATCGTTCAATTTTCGAATGATTTCCGACTGAGGAAATCTTAAAGCAAAAAAAAAAATGACGACAATGACTACTGAAGAATCAGTAAATGTTTCATGATTGAATCTATTGACATTGGCGAACAAGAAAAAAAAGAAAAGAACGAAGACTATTAGTTTTTTTTCTTATTTTCATCGAACATTCTTTCTTTTCGACATTTAGATATGTGCTAATCATAAGAGAAGTTAGTTTAAATGATCATTATCGTTTATCTCACATACTATAGACCGGTAATTGTCAATTAGACACTTATTTTCAAGTGTAACTATTTTTTTTTTCTTAGTTTTAATACAAATGGAATAATTATTCTACTTCTTCATTATTATCATCTGCTAATTAATTTTTCATTGTGATATATAGTTTTGTACATGATTCAATCTAAGATATGAATAAAATTTTTTTGCTGATTATTCAGTTTAAGATTAGATTCGATGTCAAACTAATTTGAGATATTTTGTATAAGATACGAGATTATAGTCTAGCAAATTTTCTTTGAAGTAATTTTGTTTTGGAATAAGAAGCTGTAACAGATGAAAAAATCTGTTAGAAGATATAAGAAAAAAAAAGAAATCGATTAACAATAAGTAATCATGTAAAACATTCGGATAAATAGAAAAGAGTTCTTATGTTTTGTTTGTCTTTCTCTTTATTATTTACTTAAGATCGATGCAAAACAAGAAATTATTAATTTTTTCTCATCGATGGTCGAATCCTCGATGTTCTTAAGAATTTTTATTATATTCTTCTTTTTTCATAAAATCTTATCAAATGATTTACATATTAATACAACATCAGGTGTATTTGAAGGTAAAGAAGTAATTATTGAATATGTTCCAGTACGACAATTTTTTGGTATTCCATATGGTGAAAAACCTGTTCGTTTTGAAATGTCAATATTACGAAAATATAATTCAACAACTATTATTCGTGCTACTGAACGAGCACCGGGTTGTCTTCAAGCATCTGGTGGACTTTCATATGGTCCATTTGAATTATCAGATATGTATGAAGAAGATTGTTTAACATTAAATATGTTTATTCCTAAAACAAAATCTTTATCATCAAAAGCAATTATGGTTTTTTGTCATGGTGGTTCAAATCAAGTTGGTTCAGCTTCATTATTCGATGGAAGTGCTATTGCTGCTCTAGGCAATGTTATTGTTATAACAATAAATTATCGTTTAAATATATTAGGATTTCTAACACCAGGTCCTGATATGATGTCTGGTAATTATGGTTTACAAGATCAAATTTTAGCATTAAAATGGGTATCAATTAATGCAAAAAATTTTAATGGTGATCCAAAACGTATTACTTATATTGGACATTCAGCCGGTGCAGCTAATGCTGTATTACTTGCAATGTCAAAACGATCTGATAGTTTAATAGCTCGAGTTATAGCACAAAGTGGTTGTCCATTGAATCAATGGTAAAAAAAAAACAAAATAATATATAATTTATTGTTGTATTCAAATGTTTTCTTCTTTTTTAGGGCAATTGATAAATACCCATCAATTCGTTTTCGTAATGTAATGGAACGTCATGGTATGAAAGC
>CAJNOL010002802.1:0-27021 GCA_905250125.1 Rotaria sordida | reverse complement strand
CACACACCCACATCCACACCACCCACACACCCCTCACAGCCACACACCCACATCCACACCACCCACACCCCAGGTTTGTGTTAAAAGAATTCATTCAGACACACCGCTGTTTCTCTATCGAGTTTTGCCTGAATAGATATTTAACGGTGTTATATTTTTACGTATATTTGGTATTCTTCAAGTATTAATCGTTGTTAACCATCAAAAGCGAAAGTGCTGTTTATCATGTAGGAATAAATCAATAAAATTTCTCAACATAGTGTCATCTATAATCAAAGTCCACGAACATAATCGCAAGGCACAACACGAAAAATACGTTTCGTATGATAATCGTTACATTCATGTTCCAATGCTGGAGTTGTCCTTCCCAAAACTGGATCAATAATTTGATTGCGATGTAAAATAACTATATGCGAACCAGTTATCCAGCCTGCATTATCTGGATCGGCAAGAATTTCCTTAGGATCAAGAGTTGTATAATAGCTTAGCGTAAAGAGATCATCGAATGCAATCAGTTTGTCCATGTAAAATTTTAATTTTCGTACATCCATCGGACAATAAGCTAATTTCATTCCATATGGTTGTAATACTCGTGACCATGAACATGGATCTTGTGTATTCATTTTGCCTTGAAAATCTTCAGGTTTCTTTCCGGTTAACATGGCAAGAACTGTTGATACACAATGTGGTCCTGTTTGACGAGTAGGCTTAATTTGAAAATCACGAAAGAAACATTCATCCTTGTTCGACCACAATGTTGAATTTCGATCGTATATGGCGCGTGGTTGAGGTAGCGAATCTGATGACATGATAGGAAGTATTAGACGTTTGCACAGCCTACACAATTCTCTTACTAGATTGTTAAAAATGCTGTTCTTCAAATCTAGAACAAGATGATATGAGTTCCTTTCTAACCGATGAAATTTCGCTGATAGAATTTTGAGTTTTGTACGATGAAAATCTAAAGAAATCGAACCCTACTCACTATATTGATATTAAAACAAATCTTTCAAAAAGCAATTTTCTGTCTTTGTCGAGCATTGCTTGATCGTAAAAGTGCTGTTGCAGAATTCATTTGCTTCCTTTTCATTTTCCTGTGGGAATGTTAAATGCGACATCAAAAGAAGTCCGTGATGTGCGATGTTGTTTTCTTCCGTTCTTCGTCTAGTGAGTGGTGCGAAAAACAACAAATGACTCATGAATACAACTGAGTGAAAATTGACACTCGAAAGAAGGGGCGTCGTTAAGAGTGAAAACTAGCTCTCTCTTAGAAATTGATTTTTTCGTTTCCATTTCATCGTTTTTGATCTTGAGGGTGTGGGTGTGGGTGGGTATGAGGGTGTGGGAGTGATGGTGTGGGTGTGAGAGTGAGGGCGTGAGTGTGGATATGAGTGTATATCTCCATCGATACCTACACTCACACCCTCAGCCGAGTTGTTAGTACGCATTAAAAGATCAGTTGTTCGTTGATTCATGTTCCAAAATTCTATTTCAAACATCGGTTTTGATCGCCCTTGTAAAAGATTTCTTCCTACATATGTATCTTCAAAATAATTTAATAATGGATGTAATATTTGTGGTAATGGATTAAATAAATCGTCAAAACCTTGACCAACATCATTTGGATGAAGAAAAGCAAGAGCAGCAATTTTATTAATATGATGAGCAAATGTCGGATCTTGTTCATAATTTGTTTTTAAACCAAATTTCTTCGGAAAAAAAACAAGTTTCAATGTCGAGCTTTTTTAAAGTGCTAAATTACTGACTTGGACTTTACGTTGAATACTATTTTGTAGATAAAAAAAGCTGCCAGACATTATGGATGGATTTGTGGTTGTTGTAAATTTATCAGCAAATGCATTTATTGAGGATCTTTCAAAGTCCATCATTATAAATTTTGGATTTCACAATGGACAAAGTTCTGATAATTTATCGATTAGTCGACGATAAGTTTGTTCGGTTTTATTTGGTAGTAATGCGAATACGACAGGTAAAACAGTATTTCGATAAATCACGTGCATAGCATACAATTGATAAAAAATTGATGGCGTAACCTAAAAGATTTAGCTCATTAAGCAATTGTAAATAACAACGGGAAGGTGATATTCAAATCTGGAAGATTCCGTCAACTAACAGTTGTTCACAATTTTCAAGAAGTTCTAGTTGTTCAGGTGATGAAAATATTACAATTCAATCATTGTCTGGACCAGAATCATATTGTAGAAATGTAGTATTTCTTTTTGTTGTTGCTAATTTATTCGGAATTCGATTAAATGTTTTATCATGAGAGATTTTTGATAAATCATTTTGTTCATGTCGATTTTGAATATTTCGTTTAATATGTTTGAAGTCAGGAAGACGAGCAACGGCATAATCAGATAAATTCGTCAGACAATTATCAATAACAGCTTGGGTAGTTTCATTACGATTAATTGCTCGATCACGAACTTTTCCTTCAAATATTCTAATTTCAATTGAAACCTCATTATCGCTATGATTATGATTATCATTTTCATATAATAATGTTGTATTAATATAATCAGTATGAACTCGACCTTTACATTTAAGTTTTCGAGCATGTTCACATTTCCAATAAGTTTTATCAATAGTTGTTTTATCAATAATGTAAGAAAACCCTTTCGGAAGTAATACAGATTTGTTCTTTTGAGTAGTGCTCAAGGTGAATTTCGCCATTTTACAAAAAATAGTATAGGTCCGTCTAGTATAATAGCTCTTTATATAACCTATTAAGAATCTATTAACATAATCCTTATCGGATTATATAAAATTTATCTTATAGTAATAGAAGTTAATTAGAATTTACAAAAATATGTTTCTTTGGTAACCATGTTATTCGTCGAAAAATTTTCGTCGAAAGGCAGTTGGTCGAAAAATTTTCGTCGACACTACATTTCGTCGACACAACATTTTGTCGAAAAGCATTTCGTCGACAAGACACTTCGTCGAAAAGCATCTCATCGACACGACACTTCGTCGAAAAACATTTCGTCGACACGACACTTCGTCGACAAAGCACTTCATCAATAAACTCAGATGGATATCTGTTTTTCGTCGAAAGTATTTTCTTGGCTATGGAGAGTACCGCAAATGTAAAGGTGAGGTGAGGGTGAGGGTGAGGGCAAGGACCATGTAGACGTACTCCAGATGTGAGAGTGAGCATGACGTCAAGGCAAGGGTGAGTGAGAGTGAGCACGACTGTGAGGGCAACACTCATGCAAGACACTCCAAATGTGAGGGCGAAGGCAAGGGTGAGGGCAACACTCATGCAAGGCACTCCAAATGTGAGGGTGAAGGCAAGGGTGAGGGCAACACTCATGCAAGACACTCCAAATGTGAGAGTGAAGACAAGGGTGAGGGCGAGGGCACTACAAACGTGAGAGTGAAAGAAAATTCACTGTCCTCTTAATTCTGAACAGTTCTGTAAAAGAATTGAAGAATCCGGGATTGTCTCGGGGACTACAAACCTTGCCTTGAAGTACTTTTCGACGAAAAGTATGTAATTCTATTCAATAGTGTCCTAAAATTCTTCCACCATCACCAAAGGGACAAAGTTAATTAGGAGATACTTTTGAACTTGTCTCCTGACGGCGAGATAAACAAGAAGAAAATAATTCACTTTCGACGAAATGCTTTTCTACAAAAAAAAATTTCGACAAAATGTCTTGTCGACGAAACGTTTTTCGACGAAAAGTCTGTCGACCAAAGTGTCATTCGACAAACAACATACCATTCTGTTTCTTTGAAGTGATTTTTAGCCTATAATAATTTCCCTACATCAGTGAAATATATGCTTTTTTAATTTGAAAATTGCCATCATTCTCTAGATGTTTTTTATCGCTGTTTAACCTATTAGTATCAATAGAAAATTTACTTAAACGATTATTTTCTTTTAACTAAACGCTTGACTACTTTTCATATCGATAAATATTCGTAGCGATCAATTTTCGTGTCGATCAATTTTTGTATCGATCAATTTTCGTATCGATCAATTTACAACGATCAATTTTCGTAGACCCGAAATTATCGTCGCGTTTGGATAAAAATATGATCGCTATAATATCTCGTATAAAATATTATAATCTATTCAAACATTTCATTTGTGTTCAGAAAATGTCATCCAAAAACTTCATGTTACTTTGACAGAGCCGTTTGCAAACAAAAGAACGACGACTAGACTGTGCGTAACACATACGATAAAGAAGATGGTACCTTGAGCTGTTCGATTTTCTCAATAAAAAGAGAACATTAAAATAAGCACATTTGATCCAAAAAACCTAGAAGTAGAGCATAATTTTTGCAATATCATACTCACACGAAAAATTTCTCATATAAACATAAGAGTATAACAACACTTTTGACATTGGAGATAATATAACTTATCTTTTCCCAGGTCGAAGAATCTTACTGTAAGATATTGTACGATTTCGTCGGATTTCAGTAAGATTCTTATAAGAATTCATAAGATTCTGTAAGATACATAAAGCACGATTCTTAATGTCAAATCTTATAGTAAGACTTGACCAGATTTCGTAAGATTCTTGTATGATTTTTGTAAGATGAGAATGCTTTATGCTCTTCTGGTAAGATTGCATAAGATTGCATAAGATTTTTGTAAGATTTCATAAGATTACATAAGATTTTTGTAAGATTTCATAAGATTGTTCGACCTGGGTTGTGATTCATGTGAGAATGATAGACAAATATAAAGTACTTTCGGACAATAGCTCGTTCTTTTTTTATATTACCGTTCTTTGTGGCACATAGTATGTATAGCAACCAAGTTTACAGTGAGTATATTCTTGAAAATAATAGAACACGCACATGGTGGCGTCGTCACGTTGTGATTATTGCCAGCTCTCTTATCATTTTAACAATTTTTGTGGTAACACTCTCTCTAGTGCTAAAATTCGTCGTTTTTGCGTCGAGTAAACCAGAAACCATCGTCACTACAACACCAAATGAAAAGCGTTTCGCACTATTCGTGCCTATCACGCTCACATCCACATTTGAATTCTGTACCGCGAGCAAAGATCAAAAAGGTCTCTTGACTATACCTATTCTCTTCGGCGTTCTTTACATAGCTCTTTCTTTGTACAATATGATTATTTGCTGTCGAAACGATTCACTGATTCATGATGGAGTGCATCTGGTTAAAGACAAAGAGGTCAAGAAATATGCGAACGAATTTCTTACAATTCTACTAGTTCAGATCAGAATACATTCGAGGTCTACTGAATTATAATCTATAGTACGACATATACATTTCTTCTACTGCATGATAATAATTTTCGTATCTGATGATCACCTTTTTAATGAACTAGTTAATGCATGTCACATGAAAAAAAGAAGAGAATCTTCGATAGACGTTTACAATCATGACTATGAATGGTGTTGATGGATGAAGTTCCTCAAACTACCATTTATTATACTTTATCGTTCTCATTAGTTTTGCTTAAGATCGCGAAAAATTAAAGTTCATTTTTTTTAATAGTTTTTAATGTAATCTTCAGATTATCAAAACACAATAATATATCAAAGAAAATCAATCGATATTTCCATATTACAATAACTTGATTTTATCGTAAAATTTAATCAATAAAATATGTATATAGTTTAATTAATTGAAAAAATCTCAACGATCATCATATAGAATGACTACATTGTCCGTTGCTGAGTATTTTATCAGATGTAAATCCACAATTAATATATTTTCAATTACCATCATCTGTATCTTAATTAAACTAATTCATATTTAACTATTTGTAGTTCACCTTTATATTTAACAATATAAAACTATTCATAGTTTATTTTACTTGAAACAGAATAACAGTCAAACAAAAAAGACTTCATTAATAATGAATGTCACCACCAAAGATAGAATGTCCGACCGATGATTTTTATTGAATAATCATTAATAAATTTTTCAGATTCAATTAAACTTTTTAATTTTTCATTTATAACTGTATCCACACCAAAAATACATATTGAAGATAAATACCAATTAGTTTTCTTAGTTTCTGATACGAAAAATTGCACAGTTGATTCTAGATAACTCTCAGAAATACCAAAAGAAATTTGTCGTACTTTAGGACAGAGATTCATCAATAGTTGAATATTACGTAATGAATAATCAAATAAAATAGTAACATTTTTTATTTTATTATGTTTTGAGACCAATCGAAATTTTTCACTGTGTTGTAATGGAAAATAATCCGTTGCAACAAGTGATAAATGTTTGAGTACTATTCTATCAACATTAGGTGTCGAATATAACAAATCGATCACTTTACTAAAAGGACGATGACTATAATCAATCGTTAGTTTAGTAAGCTGTATCAAGGGAATAATGTCATCAATGCTAATAATCGTAGATCGTTTAGCACGATCAGTACGTTGATCGGAAATAGTGAGTTGATTAGCATTTGGAAAGTATTTTGAGCAATTCTCTATCATTCTTTCATCTTGAATAATCACATGATGAACTGAATCAAAAATAGTTTTGTCATGAGATGGATGCTCATCTAAATTTGACTCGCCGGTTAATGTGAAACATTTTCTTCTAAATAAATCAAAATAGAATTGACATTTAATATTCAATAAAAAAAAAATCCATTTATTTTTACTTATATGGTTGAACTGAATAGAAGATTCCACGCAGAGGCGATCCAAAATTAGTATCATGTGCAAAAAACCATTGTCGTTTAATCCAAAATGGAGTAGTAAATTTTTGAAATATATTCTCATACATAATTTTCTGTTTATTACGATAGAATATTTCATATGTATGCTGCAAGTCAAAGATTTGTAAATACGACATGTGAGATAAAATCAAATTTTCCCACTTTTCGGCATTTAAATATGTCGAGTCATAGTTTGATGAAATGTACAATACTTTTATTCGGCTAAGATAGTTTTTAACAAACATTTCAAATTGATCAAACATCAAATGATCTAATATGAGAGATACATAGGTTAAATTATTTGAAGCAAACGGAAGTACATGTATTCCGCCTCTGTAATATGTATACAAATAATTAATTGACAGTCGACGAAGTTGAGGAACATATGATAAAATAGCATCAATATGAGTGTAATCTAGTTTGCTATTAATAACTAGATGTTCAATAGAACTTATTGTATGGGTAGACATTGGTAAAAATCCTAAATAAGTATTTTCTTCGGAAGATATTTTGCAATATTTTAGCACTGGTAATTGAAATATCAAATTCCAGAGAGTGTTTGTATTTGAACCAAGACCAATAGAAATTATCAATGAAGATAAATTAGGTAAAGAAGTTAAACTTGTAAGAAGATTTTCAAGATATCCTGACTCCATCTTTTCAAGAATAAGTGTTTGAAGTTGAAAATATTTTGAAATATCTTCTGTTGATAAAGAAAAGAAATCAATAATAAATGGATCAGATAAATCAAGTGATCGAATTCGATGTTTATTAGGCAGAATTAAATTAGTATAATAACGTTGAAAAGTCGATTTCGACAAAGACTGATTATTGATTTCAATTGGAAGATTTGAATATATACAAAGATTTCGAAATCGTGTATTAAGATCGAAAAAACTTTCGTAAAGTTGATAAACATTGAGAAATTCAAAAATCTCATAAATAACTTCATTTGAAAGATTTTCAAATTGATTGATCGAACTTCTTCGAAGAAATGAAAGATAATATAAATAATAATTTTATACATATCTTACTAACTTGTATGTATTACTTGTAATTGAGGAGAAAAGAGAAGTAGATTGTAATTTTTTCTTCTTAATATCATCATTACAATTATCCGTCAAACTATATCGTTGTCGTTTGTTTTGAGTCATATTTAAATCAGTATAAAAATTATACAATGAATAATGATTAATTCTAGCTAGAAAAAACACTTTTATATTGAAGAATATACGAGAATTTCATCTGCTTGTGAAATTACATATTTTAATCTTTGTCACTCAGAGTAGAAGAGAAAAAGTAAACGTTCTGTAAAATAAAACGAAGAAGATAACAAAAGATAAGTTATATATGTATTATTTAAACATAGATGTTGTTTAGTTCTCCTTAGCGGAGAGATGAGTGAAGAAAAAAAGTGTCGCAAAGTTAAAGAGAAATGTTTTTTCAGTAAAATATATTCTTAATTGGAACTCTTGAAGCTCTTCCTAGTAATGATGAACACTACAAACGATAAAATGACTGTGAATCACATTTTTGATGTAACTTTTGATAGAAACAAGATAGGGAGTTGCAGTTTCCGCTATTGGAAAGCGGAGATAAAGAAGCACGGAAACGTATTTTACAAACTTTTCTAAATATGCTTTTTGAGTCTTTTAAAGTCCATTTTCCAAAAATGGGTAGAGAAAAAACAGTTTTTATTAAACAGAAAAAAAGAAAAAAGTTTTATTTTTTACAGGAACTGTTAGAAAAATGGGCTTCTAGTTTCGAGTAAAATGCTTATAACTCCTGAACGATTGAAGCTCAGAATCTGAGTGGTGCACAGTTTTATAGATCTTCAATTATTGCTTTCAATATTTATCAGATAGTTGATAATTCCTTGTAGTCACCTATCAAGAACGCTTACTTCCTCTTTCCAATAGTGAAAACCGCAGCTCTCTATCTTGTTTCTGTCAAAAGTTACATCAAAAATGCGATTCGCAGTCATTTTGTCGTTGATAGACAGTATTCTGCTCTTCAATATTTTGTGTATTAAGACATTCATGCTAACAATTCAGATCAATAAAATACGAATTGATTTATTTTCTCTTTCGATTCAATTGAGTTTCTCTAAACTACTCAATAAATCATGTCGTTTGGTGAAACAATAACTAGTTCTCTTGGAAATATTGAACGTAGATTTAATGCGTGTGCGAAGACAATCATAATCCATTAGATGAGAGTGTCACGGAACGAACTCTCATTACCTACTACACATCAATATCTTTGGTTGCATATCACAACTCATTTTGCAATGCTATCCTGTATTGTATATAGGTCATATAATCAATATGAGAACGAACCGTTGCTCGACCACGAAATCGATTCGTGTGTGAAATTAATTTAGAAAGAACTGATGAACCATCTGATAGATAGTCGTTGAAAGATCCAATACGACAATGAGATCTATGTCCGTTTAACTCATCAAATGGACATGACTCAGAGCATAGAGAAATATCAAGTGTAGTCTTGAAATTTTGAAAGATCATTCTAAAAGATGTTTCCATTGTATTCTCTTTTGAGGAACGAAAGCCAAAAATCGATACATGCTCGCACTCTAGAGATATTAGCAGAAGAGTGATAATATCTTGCATCTCGTGCTAACCCTAGACTAATCATAAGAAAAAGGTTCATAAATGTACAGCAATCTACAATGGTTCCGACCATACACTGTCCTGGTAAACGAAGGGTACATAGATTATTTTTATGAATACATCAAGGTCTATTAATAATCACAGTTTGTCTTGAACTTGATGAATTTCCTTCTTTCACATTACTTTATATGCATAGGTCCTTTGATTTTCGTGTGACTTCCTATGATCCCAGATGATTCCCACAGTCCTGGAAATGAACCTTTTCACCATTGGTAATTTCGTTCAATAAAAAAAGATCATTGTCTCCTATCACCAAAGTCTTTCATTCTAATGAGTTGTTTTCGTTAGAACTCTTGTGATATAAAATCTAGTAGTTCGTTTCATCATGAATTGTTTTTTCTAAAGCAATAATCGTCCTTTGATTGTTTAGTTCAGATTGGTTACTTTTGAACGAACATCAGGAGAATGTGAGTGTGTGTGAGTGATCTCTGCATCCACATCCACGTACACTCTCTATAATTTTATTGAAACGAGAATAGCTTTCAAAATTTATTATTATATTTCAAAATAACAATAAAACTATTTAATGAACTATTTGAATCTATCGATTGTAATTGAAGTTTAGTTTGGTTTCTTATGTATGAATAGTTACATTCGATAAATGTTTTAATTGTAATTGTTCTACATTTAATAATTCATTCGTTTTAGGATTATTTTGAGTTAATAATCCTTGTTGATCAATACATGATGATGTTATTGTTGGGCTAAAACGAAACTTGATAGAAGGACGTGCTATTCTGCTGGTATTTCCACTAATCAAATAACTGATTGTCATAAGATCTGTATGACCTAGAGATACATGAGAAGGACATTGAAGAAATCCATGTTCAATATCTCTCAACATGATCATTGATTTCAGCTAAAACCTTTCAGGACGATATATTGGCTGTGAAACTTTTTCATAAATGAAGTTTTAGATCAATATTCCTTCGTTAGGAATTATGTCTTAGTTTTTGTTCGAGAGTAATGAAATAACCTTTGAAAACTTAGTTTAGACAAAGCTTGTGAACCGACGTTTCTGGTGAACATGTTCGTTCATTTTGACCTACTTGAAAGCATTTCAAACGAGTCAAAAACTAGAAGTAACGACCAGCATTTGAATGTGGACTTAGAAATGTTGTATCTATTTTTGTGTTTAAAAGTAATGAGCGACTTTTCCAAAAACCTAAAAAATTATTTTTAAGCACAAGCCAACAGGATTTTGTTTACCTTATAAGTCCCTTTTCGAACATGCTAAAAATGGTAGAAGTCAGTCACATCTATTTCATTCTGTGTTCATGTTGCATGATTCGACCATATTCATTTTGATTCTGATGGATTCTCACTATTGGACAAACGTTTTAATCCAATATAATATTCTCTTATTTTTGGACATTGTCCTTTACATGTTGTATTAACTGAAAAAAATCATTTTTGAAAATAAACAAAACAAAAACATTTATTTTATCTTACACATATTTAATTGTTGTAATCGTTCAAGTAATTTAATATTATCAATAATAGCTAATTGAAAACCATATCTATAATACATTTTTTCAACTTGTTCATATCGTAAAATTTCTGTGATTTGAAAATAATAAATACGTTTAAATTTTTGTATATACTTTATAATTCGTAATGGCCATAATGGGTTAACACAAGCAGATTGTTTTAAATAAGTTTATAATAAATATAAATAAGTTTTTATTGAATTTTATATTTAATCTTGATTTTATTGACAAATTGAGACATAATTTCATTACTATGGAAATACTTTTCTGACAAAATTAAGTCCGTAGAAATCTGGTAATGAGAGTATTTTCATTACACTCAATTTATTTTACTAGTGCATAAGTGCAAATTAAATAAAGAGCAATATCAAAGCTATCATCCAAATGAGTATCAATAGTAAGAAAGTATTATATTGGTAAACACTTTTTAAAAAAAATTTAATTTTTACTCTTTTGTCGGATTCATGTAGGAAATATGTAAAGTGTAATCTTAATTGGATATTACCTCCCACTACTGACAAGCATGCATTTGTAAACGATTGCTACGTCATTTTAGCCTCAAGCCTCTTTCCCCGTCAATTACAGACAAACATGGACTAGACACAGATGCTCTGCTCTAATCAGTAAATTATATTTCATTATATAAAAATATATTTCCACAAAATTACCTCTTAGTTTATATGAGATATGTGAACTTCATGTTTTAGTCTCATAAGGGTTGAGTTGATAAGCTTTTTTTAAAATTAGATTTAGGAAGAATAACAATCACTCACTGCGAGTCAGTTTTGATGTTCTGTTCTTAATTCATTTACTCGTGTTATTATAATGTCATGTTTTTTTTTAGTAATATCAATGTCTTGGTTTCTTTTTCTGAGTATTCAAAGTTACATGAATGTTTCTATTGGAAAATCAATTTTTATAAGAAATAAATGCAATTGAGAAACATATTAACTTAAGAAATATTCATCTGAAATTATGATTATTTTATTTGAATAATATGTCTTTTTGATTAGATATTTATGAATCTATCGAGAATAGAATTCATTATTTGGAAGCACACAGTTTATCAAACAAACTCAAGCAGAAAAAATAATTTCAAATTTCTCATTTCAATTACATAATGATGATTTATTCATCTATATTCAAATGAGTTAAGAAAAGGTATCATTATCGGAATTAATGGCGTAACTAGGAAAGTATGAGTGATAGGGCAATGCCTTATGATCTTGAGAGAAATCCATATAATATACTGTGAATGACTGACTCGTATCGAGAATAGAATACGAAAGTTACGGAAACTATAGCTATTCTCAAACTCATAGATGAAACGTAAAAGATAGTCGAGACCATTTTTTTCTTGTACTAGCCACAGAGTTCAAATTGACCGTAATTATGAGATAAATTTTCATTATAGATGGTACTGCAAAAATAGAATAAGGAATTTTACCATATCTTTCTCTTTGAAGTTTTCTAATGAGTACTGTCTTACTGTTTATGTGAAGAAGAAAAACCCGATCTTTCCTACTGTGGGATCATCATTAGCAACAAATTTTAAGTTTTCTGGGAGGCTCAGCCATCCTATAGCGCCGTCATGATGTCTATTCAAAGTATTATATAATCCATTGTGAAATGTAGTATTAAAAATTTTATTAAATCATTCAAAAAAAAAAAATATATATATATATATATGTGACGTCCATATTTATTTTGCAAATAGTCGTATATATAACAAAATCTCAAAATTGATTTATTGACATGTACAAATATTGCTCTCTCTATATATTTATATACATTCGGAGATTTAAATAGAAAAAGAAACAATAATTAAAGGAATGTGAATAGATTAACACATTTAAGAGAAATATTTTATGAAAATCACCATTTTACTTTAGTTGACTTTCGTGTAGGTCCATTCATATGTTGTTGTAATTTTGCTGGAAGTTCTTTTGAATTTATGTTTTTAGTTGTTGAATTTGATGTAAATAATGTTTGTTGATTAGATGATGATGATGTAAATCTAAAATGATAAAATTTTCTTTGACAAAAAAAAAATTGTTTGTTTTGTTTATTTACTTTAATAAATCATCTATTTTATCATTTTTATTCATTTTAGTCGAAGCAGAAGCTGATACTTTTTCAGGTAATGTTTCAATAATTGGTTTGACTTGAATTTGATCATTTATTGTTTTATTTTTAGTAGCTTCTTGTTCTTGTGCCCTTCTTTCTTCAACTAATCGAACAAGTTCTTCATCAAGACTAGAGAAGAGAAACAATCTTTCTTTATATTCTATTTAATAAAATAATTTTCTTTTATACCCATGATTATTATCTGAAATAACTGCTTCTGGTAATTCTTTATTAAAACCATCTTTTCCACAAAGCCAATAAGTTTTATAGTTACCTCGACCCTAGAATGAAAATTTGAATTCATTTATAATGAAATTGTTTTTTGAAAATATTTACCTTAATTTCTGTAATACCACGATATTCTAAATTAAATCCACCGATTGCTTCTAATAATCCAGCTGTTGTTTCACTTGTATGAATACGAAAGGCTAAGAAAAAAATAAAATTAATATTCATATTGAACATAAAATATTGATAATTTGTTTTTCCCATACCAATGCTTGTCGATTCCATTCGTGATGCTGTATTAACTGTATCACCAAATAGACACTATCAAACAAACAAAAAAAAGACAATATATTTTGTTTCATTGAATTATTAGAAGAAATTCTTTACATATCGTGGCATTTTAAGACCAACAACACCAGCAACACAAGCACCAGAATGCAGACCAATACGTAATCGTAATGGTACACCAGGCATATGACGTATTTTAAATTTACCACATGCATGCAGGAGTGTTAATGCCATTGTAGCTATCTCTGACGCATGTCTTGTTCCGTTTTGAATTGGAAGACCACTGACTACCATATATGCATCACCAATTGTTTCAACCTAAATGTTATTTGAATATGAAAAAAAGATATAGCTCAATGTTTTCGATTTCTGAAATAAAACAAAAGGAAAATTTGTACTCTTAAAACAATTCTCAGATTTCGATAAAACTTCGTTGAATTTCTTATCACTAGGCTGTCTTTTTTTTCTTCTTCATAGAATAGTTTTAATATTAGATAATATATGTATATACTAAACCTTATAACAATCAAAATCTTCAAGAATTGAATCAAACATTGTATATAAATCATTCAATAAATCAACAACTTCCATTGGACCACTTAATGCTGATATTGTTGTAAATCCAACAATATCCGAAAAATAAATTGTTACACATTCAAACCATACAGCTTCAACTGCTTTACCAGATTTCAAACTGTCAGCAACACTCCTGAATAAAGAAAAATGTATTTTCTCTTTTTTTTGTTTTTTGAGTTTTCGATTTTTTTTATCAAGAAAAATAATTTCTTACGGTGGTAACATTTGTGATAAAAGTTTGTCAGTTTTTTTCTTCTCTTCTTCAAGTTGTGTTGTTCGTTCACGAATTAATTCTTCCAAATTATTTGAATATTGTTCAAGCATTTTAAACATTGTATCAACAATATTTACTTTTCTATTGTTAAAAAAATCTGTTAGAATGCCTGTAGACCTTCAAGTTTTTGGATCATTTATTTTACTGTCTGTAAATCTATCATAATCAACTTTTTCAATTAGCTTATTTCTAGAGCCCATCGGGTGCTATCCGGACGGGTCCGAGTAGGTGTGCGGCTCTGAAAATTTTGTTTCGACCAGATTTGGATCCGATGGGCTCTACTTACTTCTATTTTCATTTATTAGTTAACTGATAACGATTGTTGTCAAGAATGAATGCGAAGGTTCATATTCATTGGATGCTTACTCATGCAATATTGATAACAGTTAGGGTATTTTATCTGGTGTGAAGCTGACTCTTTTGGAGTTGTAGCATGTACTATGTGTCTATGCTCTCAACAATAGGTGGTCGTCTTTCCGATATTTTTGAATCGCCTCTTCGGAAGAGAAAAAAAAATCTATATTGAAATTTTTCATTAACAATCAAATATTATACTAATATTGATTTTCTTTATCTCGTATAATTTACTTACTTTCCACCATTAAGTAATTTAATCGACTGAGCAAGATCATTAAATGATGGTCTTGATTCTGCTTGTTCAGCCCAACATTGTTTCATTGAATTAATATATTCAGGTGGTGCAGTTTGTTTTGATACTGAAGGTCTTAATAATGGTGGTGGTTTTTTTATTTTAGCAATTATTTCTATAAATAATATAATATAGAAAGAAAAACATAGAAAAAAAGAAAATCAATTTTTTTCAACCTTGGGGTGTTAGATCAAGCATACAATATGGTGGTCCACGTAAAATAACTTCTTGCATAATAATACCAAAACTATATACATCACCGGCTGCTGAACTTGTTATGATTGTTGCAACATCATTTTTAATAATTGTTGTACGAACATGTTCAGGTGCCATCCATAAAAGATCTAAATTAAGATTTCAATAAAAAAAAATTTTTTTTTCTCCTTGTAAAAATATTTCCTACAAACCATCTATATCAACTTGTCTTGGAGCATTTTGTAAAGAATACATTTCATTAAGACGATAATCAGTTATTTTTAATACCCAACGTGAATCAACAATACAATTTCTTGATTTTAAATTTCCATGACAACGTATTGAAGAATTTGATAAATACCGCATACCCTAAGAAATTTATTTATTATTTAATTAATTTTGTAAATAAAAAGAAAAAAACATACTCGAACAAGATCATTAAGCATTGACCATTTAAAATTCCAATCAAGTTTTATTTCTTCTTTTTTAAGAATATCCTTTAAAAAAAAATTAATTCAGATACACTACTTTTAATGAATGTGACTTATGAAAAAAAAGAAAATCTACAATTCATATTTCCAACAAAACATATCAATTTTTTCTTGCAATGAATGTTCGTACTCAAAGAAGACACACAATAGACGTCAGAGCTTCACTGAATTGTCCCGTATCATCATTCATACTTATCCGTATAGTATATGTCTTTCTCTTTTTGCTTTGTAAACACATTTCGCGAGTATCTATTGGTTTGTCGAGTGGTAAATCGCTTTTCAGTTGAGATTATATTGCATCGATAGAGCCTAATGAGTAGGTAAATATCCTAAATTTTGCCTGTATAATCGGTCCGATTAGACTAATTTCTAGAAAAAATTTCACAAGTTTTTAACAAAGTCTCTCAGAGATGTGAGCTTTTTAAAATATAGGCGCTTTGTTATTATTATTGTAACCTTTATACAGGCAAAATCTCAGATCAAAACTGTTAAAAGTATGATTTTGATTGAAAACTGGGGTGCTGCAGGAAAAATTCAACATCTCAGCAACAAAGATTCAACAGTTCGAACCACTCTAGGATATTTATCTACTCACTAGGCTCTATCGATTGAATATAGTCTCAAGTTGATTTATCATTTGGGAACCTTCCGTCGTAAATAGATATGCATCAATGTCAGACCTAACTAGGCACACATTCATTGTTCTTGTAGTAATCTCTATTAGTCTCCAACTGTGAAACGGAGTTGCATACCCTCTGTGCATATTTCCGCAATGAGCGGACGCTCATGCACCGGACTATTCCCCATACATCTTAATCCTTATGACAGATAGTGACAAAAAGATGCATTCGCCAAAGTGCATCATTAGCATTATTCAAATATCGATGTCAAGATCTGTTCGTAGGAATTATATGATTAAAAAAAGTAGCAGATCAAAATGTCTTTTAAGGACAAGTTGAACTGAAAAACTACCGCAAAGTACAAAACTTTTTTTAAGCTCAAACAGAAGCAATAAGTTCAATTAAATTAGATGAGAATAATAATATCTTAATTAAATTCAATAGATAGTATTTACCTTAGGGTAAATAACGATGGGCATTGCAAAAGCGAAGGTTCTTGCTCAGAAAATTTTGCCAATAGTCAAAAGATTCTTCTAGCTCTTTTCAGATCTAACAGGAGTCTTTAGGCACAAGAAAAAAAAAGAATCTTTCCAATTATGAATGATTCCAAAGGCGAAGATAAGATCGTCGCTCGTAAAAATGAAAGTAAGATTAACAGATATCAAAATATTTATAATTTAGTACTGAAAACAAAATTGAACATATATATTCATACTTCGAGGCTGCCTCTATCTCCATATTCAAAAATTAAAGCCGGTGCATTTTGATCAATATAAAGTCCAAGAAATGTATTGAGATTTTCATGACGTAAATCTTTTAATTGTCGTAATTCACGCATAACTTTAGTGCGAAGTGATAATGGACCAATATGTAATTGTTTTACTTCAACTAAATCACCCTATTCATAAATTTTTTTGTTTTTTTTTTTAATTTTCATTTAATTAAATAAATTAAAACTTACATTATAACGTGCTGTTTTTCCTGAATGAATTTCTCCACTACGTAATGATAAATTACTTCTTTCATGTATTTCATTTCTTAAATTAATCTTAATGGATAAGAAATTAATTTAAAAAAATTTTTAATAAAAAAAATTAATATTCTACAAACTTTGCTTGTAAATATTGATCCTTTAGGCATAACAAACATTAAATCATCTGGCAATAAAATTATTTTATTTGGACCTTTTGACATTTGTTTTCGGGCACGTCGAGCTCTAATATATTAAAATATAAATTTATCTTAGTTTTTTTTTTCTCAATTGAAATTTTAACAAACCGTATAACAAAAAAAGCAATAAGTGCACCTGTACATGCTAATAAAACTCCTAATAATGAAAAAAGTACAATTCGAAGAATCTGCCAACCTAAATAAAGAAAAAAAAAATTTAAATTAAAATCAAATATATATATATAACTAACCAGTATCACTAGTAGTGATAGTATCAGAATTTGGATAACTAATTTGTGTACATAAACTTAAATTTGTATCAATATTTTCAAATATTGAATTTATTGTATCTATTGTTTTAAATACTGTCCATGTATAATTACATTGTCTACCAATTAATAAATATTTGAATGAACGTTGATGATTTCCATCTAAGGTAACTGAAGTAAGAAATGATGATAAATATAATTGTCGAAGATATTCTACACTTTCAAGTTCATTTAAAATAAAAATTACCTTGATTAAAATAAAAAAGCAAAAAAAACAAACAAATAAATAAAATAATAATAATAATTAAAAATTCTTACATCATCACTAAATTCTTCCTCCAATGTTTCAGAAAGAATTTGTTGTTCATAATTTAAAATAATTTCATTAAAACTATTTATTGAACCAGCATCTATTGGTAAAAGATGAAGAATAGGAAATGAACCCGATGTTCCAATTGATGTTGTATTTCGTAAAAATTGTTTTGTATAAAAGGTAATAAAATGAGGTGACCAACGAAGAAATATAAAAATAATATTATTTGTTATTGTTGATTTTGAATATGTAACCATTTTTGAATAAAGGTCAAATTCATCATCATATGAACATAATATGTAATAGACTAAAATATAAATAATTTTATACAAAAAAGATAATAGTAGACAATAAATCAAAGAAAATCGCCTCTTGAATCAAATGATATTCACTACTGGAAAATTTAAATGATATAGAGCATCTAAATGGAATGAGTACTATACACTTAATTGATTCAAATATATTTAGTATTTATTACTCATATGTTATTATTAGAACATATATGTGATTCATTTTTTATATTGAGATAATCTTCAAAATAATTGTTAAATATAATAATTAGTTTTTGTTTTTTAAATAAAATAAAATATTGTTTTTCGATTATGAAATATTAAAATTGTTTAAATAATATATTAATGAGAATTTAAGAACTAACCTTTACTTCGTAAAGAATTTGATGTTGGTGGAAAAGATGATTGAAATAAAATTTGTTCAAGAATAAATTTTTTTTCTGTTAAATAAGCTGAAAATTCTTCTGCTAAATTAAAATAAAAATTATTTGAGTCACTTATAATTATTGAAAAATAAGTTAAAGAATATTGATTCATAAATAAAGTTGCTGCTGATGCTAATTGTTTATTTGTAACTAATAATTTTATAAGATTATCTATAGATGAATCAAGTTCAGAAAAACATATTGGACTACTAACAGTAATTAATTCATATTTTAATGCTAATGCTATTGCTAATGAACAATCACCTTTATTCCAACTAAAAGCAATTGAATGAGTAGCATTACTTGATGATAAAATGAATTCCATTGAATCAAGTAATTCAACACCTGATAATGATAAACGATGAACATATGAAGAATTTGTTAATATACTACCATTCGAATGTAATACAGAATATATTTTATTTTCATTTATATGTGATAATACATAAGTCAAATTATTCTGACATAAATAAGATGGAATATATATAAAAATTAATATAATATCATATAACAGATGCATGTATCCAACATTCGATTATGAAATAATTTAATCTAGAAACAAATGAATTTGAAAATTGTCTTGATAGAAAGTAAAAGATTTCAGAATTCTTTATAGTTTTATAAAAATAGACTGAATCTAATAAGATTCAATAGTTACTGTCAATTAGAAGATTTCATTTTGAAAAGAATAATCAAAACAAAAACATTTACAAAAAAAAAATAACCTATTGTAATAATAACAAGATCGTAATCAATGATAATATAATTTCATCACTACATGAAATCAAGAAGATTATTACATACGACAATAATCAGTATATGATTGTCAGTAGTTGAAATAGGATATGATATGCTCATCATGTCTATTAATATACCTAGATTTCTGAGTTTATAGATTAATTTCGAGAAGAAAAAACTAAAAGTCCTTTTTTTCTCGATACAATGATATTTATAAAGTGTATCTATGCAAAGACACTTACTTATCACTAATCTTAAGATTAAATATAGATTGTACAGAAAATAAAATAAAAAAAAACGAAGTAATAAATAGATTTCTATTATATTGATGATATTTTATTATTATCACAAAATGCAATGATACTTAATTTGACAATACTTGATCATATTAGAAACTTCAATAAGTAATAAATGTCATATTGATAAGTACATATTCATAGAAAAGTAATAACAAATCTAATGTATATTATTATTAATCATGCGTAGAAAATATATTTATGTGTAACATTTAATGATAATATTTCTATTCTTTAGCATACTACTAAAATAATAAATTCTTATTCTCTTTTTCTAATGACTTGTTTGCATGAGAAAGTATAATATTATTTAACTCTTCAAAGAGTATTGCCCTTCTTTTAGAAGAAATAAAGATGAAGTGTCAGAATAAGTTATCATTTAAAAAGTAAATTGTCATACTTGTCCTGACTTCAAAGATATGAATAGAGATTTCTAAAAGTTAGAAAAAGAAAGAAAACACTCAAAGATTCTACTTTAATCAATATAATGACATTCATTTCTATTTAAAAACAAAATTTTCAAATTCTATATTTACGGATTTTGTTAATCAAAATCTGATTCTAGTTGTCATCTTGTCTCTTATGTCTTAAGGAAAAAAATAACGACAAAAAGAAAAGATTCCCATTCGATTTGTTAATTCGAACGTAAAAAAATAACGAATAGTAACTCTTATTATTCAAATAATAACAAAAATAAGAAGTCAAAAGAAAAAAAAAATGAGATAAAAAACGAAGATATTTATCATTGAAGCAGAAAACTAGTGATATGATAAAATATCTGAAATCAATGCGCTTTCTTGTTTACTCGTTTATTCTCATAGCTGACAAAAGTAACTTGAAAGCAACCAAATTTAAAGCTAATAATATAAGGATAATTGTGGGTATCGTTTCATTAGAACGAGAGAGAAAGAAGACGATTTCCGGTTGTTTTTCTTTGATAAAAAAAAATCTTATATCTCTCTTCTTATAACTTGGATTTCTCAAGACGTATACTTGTTTTTTTCTTGGATTTGAAACATTTTTTTTTTTTTTTATATAAAATAATTTAATGTGTTTCTTATGTTTTTGAATAGTGACAATGATAATGTCATCGTGCGCATCATCCACTTACCTAATGATTGACTGACAGATGCGAAACCATAAGAGATCTACTTGAAGGAGTTACTCGTTTCATTCTGGCTTCTTCCGTCTGACTGTGACATCAAAAAAAAAAAAGAAAATCTAGCTTAAAAAAAAAAGAAGAAAAGAAGTTTTATTTTTCTACCTTTTTTTTTTTCTTTTTTTTATGGTTCCGTTCAAACTCGCAAGACATCCGATGATGAATATCTTCTTTATTCTTACTGTCATCGTCGTTGATGATACTGCAAATGTGAAATGTCATTAATCGGCTTAAAATGGATGTATTCTTTCTTACCTTCGTCATAACATCGTTTCTTTGCTTTTGTCTATAATATGATGAAAAAAAAAAAAAAAGAGAGAAAAATAATTTAAATTTGTGCTTGATGGATTCAGTTAAAAAAAAATATAATAATTTTCTTCAATACATATTTTTAATACTTTAAACGAAATAATACAAAAATCTCAATAGTTTATTTGAACATAAAAAATCTATTTCAAAGAATATTATAAGAAAATTCTGTTTGTCAACAAACCATTAGTCCATGAAACCAATATCTCTCTCTCTCTCCGATATATTATTTTTTATGTTAAAGATAGAATATTAATTTTCAAAGAATTTACTGCGGAAATAATCTTTTTCTTTTGATACTAATAATTTATTCAAGCAACATTATCTCACATCATGGAAAAAAACATGTCAGTTATTCTAATATGATTATAGTCGGAGATGTAGATTTAAAAAAAATATATATATATATATATTCTTTGAAATCATATTTCTTTTTTAATATCTATTATAAATCAATCAAGCAGAAAAGTAAATTATAGATTTGTAAAGAGATTAGATTAATATATTTTTCTTTCCTTGAATAAGCATTTCAACCAATATGAGAGTTCAAATTTTTGAGTAGATTTAATTAATTTGAAACCGAAATTATTTTCATTTGATTGACATGTTTGATAGAATAAATTGAAATATACAGTTGATAACAAAAGTTTAAGTAGTTTCCAGTATTTCGAATTTTCTGACTAAGAGATTTATGCTTAAATGAAAACAAAATAGACCAGTCGAGAAAGAATTTCACGCTCTATGGGCTTCTAAAATAAAAGTTCCATTCTCAGATTTGATCTTTACCTCAAAACTTTGATTCTAACGAGAATAGCTATTTAAAAAAATCTGCCTATTTTTGTTAAAATCAAGTTTTTGAGGTGGAGGCCAACTTTGAGAACACAAATTTTTTATTTAACAAACAGACAGGTCATGATATTCTTTTCCGACTGCTCAATTTTTTTCATTTTAGCTCTAATCTCTTGGTTAGAAAATGTAGAATACTGAAAAACTACTAACACTTGTTGTCGCTTGAAAGAAAATTATTTTAATTATGAAAAATCTAAATAGACAAAGGTCGTTCTTTCTAATACTACATCATGTAGTCGACCTCTGTTACTATCTATATCCCCATGGAAGAAAAAAGAAATGTATAAAAACAAATTCGCTTAAACTTTTATCGCCGACTTTATATATCGAACGAAACGATGCATTGTTTTGCTGTGCAATATTAAGAGTTTTTTCTGTGTTCAAAGTTACAGAAGACCCGGTTTAATTATTTTTATTGAACATATATTTATCAAGTATACATGGTTTTAAATTAAATTATATCTTTGATGTTTCGTAATAGAATAAATCGATTGAATGTTGAAATTGTTATAAACTTAGAAAAAAAGATTATGATAAAAATCGATTTTTAATTATTTTGATTTTTTTCGGTTGTTTTTACCTTTCACTTATAAGAAAACAATGGTTGCATCTTCTCTTCTCTTTGCTATTATTATCTTGAGTTTTTTGTTTTTTTGTTTCTCTTCTCTTAATCGTCGATAAAATAACGAGAGAATAGCAGAACAATCTATGTGCTAATAAAAATAGTAATGGCCATAAAGGATGAACTGAGAATAACTTGATATAGTTATTTCGTGTTTAAATAAAAGATATCTAATTATACTGACAGAGAACGTTGTCTAAATTTCCTTGCAATATGTATATTGACGATGATTACCATGTCAGAGAATAAGAAATATAAAATAGAGTAGTTTCAATTTTTAAATACTATTCTTAGCTGTTCAAATTTTAAAAGATTATCAGTGATCACACAACGAAATATATATATATTGTATTACACGTGCACTCACGCTCAACATACAGTGGGTCCCAAAATTGTTCAACAAGATGTAATTTGGATTTTTTTTCATAGTCTTAAGTGCTAGAAAGAATCCAAATAGTGATTTCAATAGAGAATATTGTTGCCAACAAGAATTCGACAAAATGATAACTATCGTGAATTTTCCCAAAGTAGAGTTTCTGTAAAACCAAAACCTTGCTTTTCCGACATCCAGAAGCTGCAACAGAAAACTTATTTTAACAGTCTAGAATTATAGAGCAGCCAATTCTCTACAAAATAAGACGTCTTCAAGCTTTCTACAACCTTGTATTCAAAAGTTATAAGCATCACAAAAAACGAAAAAAAGTGAAATTTATGGGAAAATCGACTAAAAAACGCATTTTTTCGATTTTTGTGATGCTTATAACTTTTGGAGAGAAGGTCGTAGAAACCTCGGAGACGTCTTATTTTGCAGAGAATTGGCTGCTCTATAATTCTAGACTGTTAAAAAAGTTTTCTGTTGTAGCTTTTGGATGTTGAAAAATTAGGATTTAGGTTTTCCAGAAACCCTACTTTGGAAAAATTCATGATGGTTATCATTTTCTCGAATTCTTGTTGGCAACAATATTCTCTATTCAAATCACTATTTGGATTCTTTCTAGCACTTAAGGCTACGAAAAAAAATCCAAATTACATCTTGTTGAACAATTTTGGGACCCATTGTATAAATACGAGAAAATATAACTTCCAAATGAATATATAAAAAAAAACACTCAGTGAATAATGTATAATTACTAAATTTTTAAAGTAAAAAAACAATGATATTAATTAAATCCATTCAAAAATTTAAAAAGATAATCGAATTAAAATTGTTGATAATATTGAATAATGACTATGTTCATATAAAATATATAACAGACAAAAGTAAAAAAAAATGAAACTTATTAGAATTCTATCCACATATCATTGATAGTTTTACTAATGAGAATCAACTAACAATTATAATGACTATCGAATCTTAGAATATTCAGAATACTATTAGTAGATCCTGATTGTTATTCTAAATAGACCGGAAAAGTATTAACTTATAGTTCTTTTTTTCTTCTTTGAATAGTAGAAATAGTTTAATTGTTTTATCATTAATTGAGAATGATTAAAGTAAAGATAAAAAGTTTAGCACAATTCTATTTTTGAGATATTGTCTTACGAGTGAAAGCTAAGATGAATGAGAAAATAGGATTTGTGATACTAAAACAATATTCTTTAACATGAGATATCGTTCTAGTTTTTAATAAAATTTTTTGAAAATATACCTTTTCGAAAATCAAGACATTTCAAAACTAGTTTTCTAAATTCTATCGTATATATTTGTTAAATAAGCTCATCTGAAGATTTTTTTTTAGCAAAATGAGACATTTGTGGCCTTTTCATGAACTTTTTTTCATCAAACTGGACTTAATTTGCAAAAGATATTTTTTCAAAAATTTCTTATATTTGAAGCTTTGAGTTTTCTCTTTGTATTCAATGGAGTTTGATGAAGAGGATGTGGATGCGGGGTATGGTATTACGTTTGGATTTTCTCTTTCAATGAAATAAAAAACAATTGATTAATTTGATTATTCCGAAAAAAAAATCGAAATCATTTTATTTGAATCTTCAATTTTTTTTATCATATTCAAAATGAACAAATTTGTTCTTTTCTTTTTTTTGAAGGAAAAATAGCTTTAATTTTATATATTTGTTTGTTCTCATAGGTACTGCTTTTACAAAAACGAAATGTGCAGGATGTCGTGTCCTGCTTTTTATAATATAAATTCTTTAATTTAAGTCTTTAACCGCTGGTCCGTTTATAGTGGTTGGACTTTACAAGAGTTTGCCATGCAGCTTCTTGGAGGACAATGAATCTAGATCTTAAGAACAGCTCAGGTAAAGTTATTGCATTAGAGTCTGCAGAATACTAAGATGACAAAAAAGATCTACACTTATTATTTTATGTTTTTCATGGTATAATCCTGGTGAAAGTTTAAAGTTTTTAATGTAATTAATTTGATGATTTTTACGCTGTGACTTTGATGTAGAATTCATCATGAAAAATTTCGGTCATCATTTTTATTCAATGGATTCATTCACATACTCTCAATCATCCGCACCTCCGCCATTATTGTGCTTGCTTCAACAAATGAATACATCTTGAAATATTTGCGAAACGAATAACATCATGATATATGTATTGAGTTGTGAACACTTTTCCTGATATCTTTATCTATGACATCAGTCAAGTAAAAAATGATGCTTTTTTTCTTTCTATTCAAGTAGACATAGATAGGGATCAATACTATTATAATCAGGCAGTAAAATAATAAGAGCGATTAGCTGGCTAATCTTCTGCCATTCCATTGTTGCAGAATAGAAAAGAAGGAAAATAGTTGAAAGATTATATGTTAATCTACTATTATTGTTATTCATTGTCTGAAGAAAAAACAATCGGTATCGAAATGACACAGAGAGAAACTTTCTTTGAAACAAAAATTGAATATTTTCATGGTGACTAAATGTAATAATCATCGGCTCGAGTTTCGTTCAATATAACACGGGAAGCAACATTAGATTCACATGGCATTCAATCTCAATATCTCATACTCTTCAAACTCATCAGAAACCAATATTGAAATTTCCACTTGGTCATAAAAGAATCATATCATGAACTTGAGATGGTTTGGCATTGTTGCGAATATATCGAATTTATAGAAGATAATTGTACGACTGATGTCAATATGTTTATAGAAATTTTTTTATCCATTAGTGGTTTTTTCTTGTATTCTTTTTTGCAGAGTTTTACTATAGTAACATTTCGATTTTAGTTTAAAACATTCTTAAACAATAATGAGTCATACTGTGAAATACGAGATTGGTAGGGAGTGTTGGTATGTTGTATCTGTCTAAGGAAGCGAAGAATAAATCGATGAATCATGAGCACAGCAGCTTACAGATCGAATGGATGTGAGTGAATGCATAGATATATGTTCATTCTACTAGATTGGAGAAATAAATTGACCAATTAAGTGAGAGTAACGGACCTCTACTCCGTTTAAGTTTTTTTTTTTTTTTTTTTTGTTTTTTTCTTGGAAAATGAAATCACTAAAATATCGTCCATTAAGATTAGTCTATCATTGTCGAATGGCAATTTTTCTCTGAATCATTACGATAATGGAGAAAAATTTTCTGTTCTTCGTATATATTTTTTTTTTAAATTCGTACTCAATCACACTTGATAATGTTAACACGATTTATTACCGCTGTTCATTCACCATCAATATCAATATCAACATCACTTCGTCTATTGAATACAAGTACATTGAGATTGGCTGATGGTGATCATACATTATCCAAAGCATTAAACAACGCTGTAGAAGATATCAAAGCAGGTCTAGAGAGAAAATGGTTGGACACATTGGCCACCGACAGTGGTAAGAAGATCAATAGCTATATATGTTCTTTTAAATAGAGTATATTTATTGAAGAATCCGTCGTCAAAGGTGAAAAGCAACATGATAGAAAACATCGTGATTGGAAGAAAGATATGACAGAACTTCAATTGGATACGATTCAAGCGATTCAAGAAAAAGCAGCTAAAGGTTATATGCATCAGTATGATGTTGGTCGACGTGATACACGAGAAGATAGAATTGATATTGATGTTACTGTAAATGATGTACACAAACAAAGAATGCATATTGATGTTGATCCACATGATAAACACAAAGAGAAAGTTGATATTGATATCACAGTCAAAACGCATACTGACAAAAAACATTAAACATGATTCTTTTCATTCTGATCAAAATTCTCAAACAATTATATTCCAGCATCTTATCTGTTATACTTTATATATTGTAGTTTTCTAGACGTTTATTGC
>CAJNOL010002801.1:0-31362 GCA_905250125.1 Rotaria sordida | reverse complement strand
GTTCCAAATATTCCACTGGTGTTCCAAATATTCCACTGGTGTTCCAAGTATAACTTGATGCGCTCTATCGAATGATATATTCAGATTTTCCATAACTCAAACTGAGTTTGAGAAAATTTGATAATACTAGTGTATCACCAGAAAAATCCTAGATTTTATGCAGTAAAACCTGCCAAGATCCGCCTAGAAGCACTTTCCAAATGTTCCATTGGTGTTCCAAGTACAACTCGAAGAGTTTTATCGAATAGTGTGTTTCGATACTCTCTGTGTCAAAATGCGTCTGAGAAAGTGCGAAAATGCGGGTGTGTCAGAAGAGGGAATCTTTCGTTTTGGATAGTGAAAACCGCCAACACCCTTCCAGGAATAGGTTCGACATGATTGAATTAGATTCCGAGTACCACTGGATGAACTCTAACGAATGGTATAATCATATACTCGATAGCTGAAACTAGACTGAGAAAATCGAAAAATGGTAGTGCGTTTGCTAAGTAATCGATGATTATGGACAGTAAAACTAGCCGAGATGCTTCCAGGATGATGTTCCGGTTGTTCCACTTATGTTGAAAGTGTAACTCGATGAGTTCTATCTCATAATGCATTCAGAATTTCTGTAGGTCGAATTGCGCTGCCGAGAACCCAAAATTTCTAACTTGTGAGTACAGGAATCGATGTTTGTGGACAGTAAAAGCAGCCAAGATTCTTCCAGAATGGTGTTCCAGTTGTTCTACTCATGTTCTAAGTGCAACTCGATGAGTTATATGCAATGGTGCATTTAGTTTTTGTGTAGCTGAAATTGCGTTCCTGGAAATCCTAAAATGCTAGCGTCTCAGCACAGGAGTCTTTGATTCTGGATAGTAAAACTTGTGAGGAGTCTTCCTGCAAGATATTCCAGATGATCCACTTTTTTTCCAAGCAAAACTTTTTGATCTCTATAAAACAGTGTTATCGGATTCTCGAGAATTCAAACTAAACCCAGGCACTCGTCAAAAACGAACATATAAGCATACAAGGGTTGCTATGTGTGGTTATGTATATAGGTGGGGGTGTGGGTGTCGGTTTTGCGTGTGGATGTACGTTTGGATTCTCTTCTCACCCACACCCACAACTGCACCCACACCCACACTCACACTCATCGAATTGCAGTTCGAACATAAGTAGGATAACTGCAACAACATCCTGGAAGAATCTTGGCTCCTTTTAGTGTCCACAATCATCGATATCTTCGCAAACACACTAGTGTGTTTAGATTTTCTCAGCGTCGTTCCAGCTATTGAGTATATGATTATACCATTGGATAGAGCTCATCGGTAGTACTCGGAATCAGATTGAACCATGTGGAACGTATTCCTGGAAGGGTGTTGGCCGTTTTCACTATCCAGAACGAAAGATTCCCTCTGCTGACACACCAGCATTTTCGCGCTTTCTCAGACGCATTTTGACATAGAGAGTATCGAAACGCATCATTCGATAAAACTCTTCGAGTTGTACTTCTAACACCAATGGATCATTTGGAACACGCTCATTCACGAATCTTGGCAGGTTTTACCATAGAGAATACCAAATTCTTGCATTGATCCAGCAATATTTTTAAATTTTCTGCGACACGGTTCCAGCTACGGAAAATCTGAATATATTATTCGATAGAGCTCATCGAGTTGTACTTGGAACACCAGTGGAACACTTGGAACATGCTCCTAGGCGAATCTTGGCAGGTTTTAATAGATTGATACAAAATCGCCCATGGTGAAAATCTAGTATTTTCTGATTTTCTTGAACTTGGTCTGTGCTATGGGGAATTGGAATATACCATTCGATTGAGCTCATCGAGTTGTATTTGGAACACCAATGGAACATTTGAAACATGCTCCTGGGCGAATCTTGGCAGGTTTTACTGCATAAAATCCAGGATTTTTGTGGTGATTCACTAGTATTATGAAATTTTCTCAGACTCAGTTTGAGTTATGGAAAATCTGAACACGCCATTCGATAGAGCGCGTCAAGTTGTACTTGGAACGCGAATGGAACACTTGGAACATGCTCCTGAGCGAATCTTGGCAGGTTTTAGTAGCTGGATGCAAAATCGCTCATGGCGAAAATCTAGTATTTTCTGATTTTCTTGGATTTAGTTTGAGCTATCGGGAACTGGGATACACCATTCGATGGAGCTCATCGAGTTGTACTTTGGAACACCAGTGAAACGTTTGGAACATGTTCCTGGGCGAATCTTGGCGGTTTTATTGCATAAAATCCGAGATTTTTGTGGTGATACACTAGTATTATGAAATTTTCTCAGACTCAGTTTGAGTTATGGAAAATCTGAGCACGCCATTCGATAGAGCGCGTCAAATTGTACTTGGAACATGCTCCCAGGCGAATCTTTGCAGGTTTTAGTAGATGGATATAAAATCTCTCATGGCGAAAATCTAGTATTTTCTGATTTTCTTGGACTGTGTTTGAGCTATCGGGAATTGGAATACACCATTCGATAGAGCTCATCGAGTTGTACTTGGAACACTGGTGGAATGTCTGGAACATGTTCCTGGGCGAATCTTGGCTGGATTTACTCGAATCTGGTGCTAACTTCACCTACGTAATCGACAGTTACTATGCAGTTTAAAAATCGGAACGAGATTTTCTTTTAGATTATCAAAACTTATCGTCACATTATACTTCATTACAAGTTATCAACAGTGATCACTCTGGCGTAGAGTAGGAACTTCATTTGACCAGAACGTTATCAATTATTAGAGAAAAGAAAGTTTATGATGCCGTAGCGTCTAAAAATGCTAGTACGTATTTATACATTCCACAGCCTTCTATATTACTTGACGAAGAAGTTTTAGGTCAAGTTTGGTTGTGTCTGCAAGAAGTAAATGGCAGAATGAGAGAAATTGTAAAAAAACTTGTTTAATCCGAGTAACGTTGTTATTACCTGTTATTATTTATGAAAGCTGACGTCTTCATTAGTCGCTTATTGGTAAGATCAGTGTTTATTGTTGTTCGATAGTTGATCCGGTCAAAGTACTTTTAAAATTTATGATAAGAAAACTATGATGGAAAAGACATAGTTCATTTAGAAATACTAGACAAAACTACGAGTAATCTTCAACCTTTAGATCGTTTTTATAATGGACAAATGAAAAAATCTTATAAAAAAAACTATAACCGTGTTACTGTGGATGAAATAGAAATTTATCTATATGAGAGAAATAATATTATTAAACTAATTTCACTTGTGTACGACCAACTTTCAGCATGTATCTTTCAACCAATGGTAAAGTATAGTTGGTTTGCAGCTGGGCTATTAACACAAGATCCTCCTTCAGTATCAACCGTTAACGAACTATGCTGCCCATCAATTAAATCACACGAACCACTTCATTTGCAAACATGTGAAGAAATTGTCTTTATTATTTGTGAATATTATTCGAAGAAACTGTTCTTTGAACAATTTTTTTAATTTCATACCATTTTCACGGTTAATTATCAGGTAGTAAGAAGCTAAAATTTTCAAAAAAGGTTTAAAAGAAAATCTCAAACTACGTTCTTTTCCTTCTAGGTATGAAGGGTTATGTAAATAGTTGAACATTAATAATACAGTAAAACAAATTACAGTGTGTTGATGAAGAAAGGAAAAGATGCAAACTTAAAACGGTGCTTACATTTTTAGAACTTTTTCTCGTTATTAGACTTGCTTTGAACATTGCAGTTGACATTTTTTTTTGCTTTGTAAGTTTTTGATTAGACAGAAAACGTTGAATCAGTAAAAAAAATTTAAAAAATCGAATCTGCTTTGTGTCTTACCTTCTGTGTACGACTTCTGTTAGGTCAGACCTCAACGTACTTGAAGTTCTGGCACAACGGATGTTTTTCTTTTCTGACAAAAGCCACTTTTAGTCTAAATAAAAAGATAGGAATTATTTGCCGACACAGCTGCTTGTCTCATACGTTTGCATCTGTCAGAACGCGTTTGCATTCATAGGAATGTGACAAAATGCGTCTGAAATATACCAAAGAGATAGATTAACAAAATATTCAGAGATAAAAATGCGAAAAAAGACTAAAACTCTTCAGACATGCAAAGTTTAGAGTATTGTACGGACCTCAACAATGGTTCAAAAATTGAACAAAAAAGGTTTCTATAGACAATTCGATGGACTCCACAATTTGGATAGAGCAGCAAAATTTTTCTATAGAAAACCAGTTTTTCGAAACCTGGATTTCTAAAGGCCTATAATCAGCTGAAACTCTGATATTTGGATTCAGCACTGTTGATTATCTATAGTCACCTAGACTTCGATTGTAAATCGATTTATTAGTCGGCGGACCTTCCTTGTTAGATGACGGATGTACAAAATAAGTAATTTGCTCCTGTCTATACTCAAAACAATAGTAGAAAGAATTGGAATCTCATCCATACTAATACTCGTATCATATCTAGCAAAGATTGAGGTAATATTGATATTCCTCATCGAGAATAGAAAATTATTGAAGGCAAATAAATTCTTATCAGCATGGCCATTAACAATGATCAATATGCTTGAAAGAATCGTCCGTTGGATCACACATCATCGGAATGAAATTGTTTCTTTTCTCGAATTGGAACTATCGAGTTCAATTCATATTGATTAAGAGGATATCGGCTTGACAAAAGAAAAAGCTAAACAATTGATAGACGAAATGCGTTACTCATAATTGATTGTAACTGAGGAATGATCAATTATACAAACAAAGGAAAGTGATCAATCAAAATTGTGATTCGCCGAATTTCATCATATGTCCAAGATGATCACGTTTACTGATGTGTTTATGATCAAAACATTGAGTTTCGATTGTTTTTTGTGTCAAATTGAAAGAAAACTCTTGAAAACAATCGGCATTGATTGCAACCTGACATTTGCCAATGAAAGAGACAGTAAAGATCGGTTGGTTCATTGGGTCACGATGATAAACCAGCAATGTTCGTCCGATTTTGTCAAAAGAATGCACGTTTGTGTATTCATTGTGGATGTAAAATATGTTTTTGTCTGAAACATTTCGATGAACATCATAAATACTTGAACATTCATTTCGACTATGCCATGATGAAATTCTATGATGAATCGATCAATCGGACGAGATATGACGTTATATAAGAAGTTCCCTAATGAATTAGATGAAGCGTATCATAGTCTATATGATTTCGATCTCTCCTGAAAATGGCATAGTCAGCATCAGGGAAAGCGAAGTCAGAATTGTTTTGAGTCTGATCAACACATATATCTATGATTATTAGGCTAGAATAAATATACAACGTTCAGGAATAAACAGATAACTTGAGTACATATCTATGCTATTGATAAAGTTTATAATAGTTTAGAAATAAAAACATAATAGAGTTTTTGTTGCTGCGTACATTCGTACAGAAAAGATAAAAATCGGGAGTATTATAAAAGATATTCTTTAAATAAGAGAAAAAAAAAAACGAAATAGAGAGAAAGATAATAAAATGAAATTAAAGTTCCATTGCACGCATCACCTGGGTAATTTTGTCGACGATATACTAATGTAGCAAAAAAGAGAAGTAAATTAATGATTGGAAAAAATTAAAAGCAAAGAGAAATAACATACTCGAGCCTCGCCAGTATTTCGATAGGGAACCGTTTCTTCATGCGGTTCGTCTTTCTTGATTAGTCCAAGCAGTTTTGGCTCCTAGAAAACAAGAGAAAAAAAACTTAATCTTGCTCTTTTCACAAAATAAACGAACATCTTCCACATTTCATCGTTATCCGCATTCAATACTTCTATTAGCAGCGATAAATATGGATATTGGACTTACTTTAAAAACAATTTGAATTTCGTTTGGTTGGAATTTAACAACAGGTGGTTCTTTCAATTCTTTGTAGTGGCAATCCCATTCAACTTTATAGACATTGGACGAGGTGGATGTTCCAGTTAAAAACAACAATCGTCTAAAAAAATGATAAATAAATTTTTTCCAAAAGTGACAGGTGACATGTACTGAGAAGTAGCCATAAGCCAAGTGGGTGGATCTTCAGAGCAATCAATGTGTGCAATATAGCTGTCGGATTTGGTATGTTTTTCATTGTCAAGTATCTGATAAATACAAAAGAAAGTTTAATATGAAAGAAAATTTATCAAAAACTAACATGCAAAATATAAAATCCTCTTCTTTCATGAGCAGTAGAAGGTCGAACAATGCCATCTCGACCAACGTGACGTGGACTTCGAACGCGATGAACAACTTCTTCATGCACAGCGATTCTACGAAAAATAAAGCAACAACATATTCGAAAGATCTGAATAATAGAAAAGCCACTAACCGTTTGATCAAATCCAATGAAGTACTAGCAAAATCAGCAATACCACTTGCCGGTCGCGCGATAAGTCCGAGAAAACCTTTACCTAAACCTTTTACAAAACCTCGTGCACCTGTTTCTTTAGCACCGGCCATCGGTTTCTTCACTACACCTGTAATACCATGCACAATATCCTTTAAAAAAATACAGCATATTTAGTATCATAATGTACAATTTACGAACCTTGCCGACATTCTTTCCGCTTAAAACTACATCAGATACTCTATGTCCAGACACTTCTTTACGTGCTATTCGAGCCTTTTCGTAATCTTCATCGAATGTTAACGTTGCCAAACCTTTGCTAGCCACACCGGTAATCTTCGAAGTAGCTCCAGCAACTCCACCAACGGCGGAAGCAACCAAATTTTGAGTGCCAATTGCTATTCCTTCGATGAATTCTACTGGACCTTCCATAGCACCCTGAAAGAAATATAGGATTTAACTAGAAAGAAAAGATTTGTTAAGCCTTGCCTTGTACGGTTCGTAAAAGAATGATTCCACACCTTCCGCAACTCCACGCATAAGACCGAATGGATTTCCAAGTACGTCCAGACCGAGAACAACTACATGTAGTTGTCTCATCAATTGATTTTGATAATGATTCTCGACCTCTTCAACCACTTTCGCTATTGTGAATTGATCGTTTTTTCGTTCGAAGTAGTTCAATCTATATGTGTGTGGATAGAAATTGAATTAATCTTTTCGTAAATATATACACATACTTTAAAATCACATCTTGTACTTCTGCTAAATTCAACATCTGCAGCAAGAAGTCGACCAATGGGTATTCGGCTAGTAATTGTTCGTCTTCGTCCGCGCCATGCATTGAAAAGCTAACGTGAATCTATCGAGTGAAAACAACCGATTATGCATATGAAAGCCAAGAGTAAAAGATGAAAAGATTCATTTGAACATCTATTAACCAAGCTAATATTGGTAAAATAATCTATCTCATTCGACAAAATACAAATGTCGTAACTTGTGAAACTCCGTATAAAAAGTTTGTATCCGAGAGTTTTCAGCCCCATCCGCTTACAGACTTTGATGCTTCCAGATAGTATATAGGAAATACGAAAAGTCAATAAAATCTTGCCGTTTTGGGTGTGACACTTCTTTACTTTTTGTTGTTACGCTCTAATGCTACTATTCATGCTTGCGGTGTATCCTATTATGCATGATTGTTGAACCATTAATGTCTTTACACAATAGATGATCAGATTAATTCGACAAAATGATATATAAACCGATAAAAAATGACACTCTGATTCTTCATTGAATAACTATTCTATTCAGTTTGTTTGTATGTTTTTCAAGAGAAAAATATCATAAATCAAGAGCAGAAGTACTATTGAGTACCTGAGAATAGATCAGAAGATCCCATGTATGTACATTGTAGGACTATTATTTGTTTTCTTTGATCTATAAACTTTGTGCTTTGATGTATTTTACAATTGCATACCTGACTTGACACAGGTAGAGTTAAGTTAGAAAACCTAGGTAGTAACATTAAAATTCTGAATCAAACCATACTCGTAGACTGTGGGGCATCTTTCAAAAACAATATAACAAATTACTAATACTAATGGACTTCACAGAGTCCATTACAGTATAGACACAACTTCAAAAAATCCACTAGAATTTAATGAAATGGGCTAAGAGGGATTAACTCGTAAAAATTCAAGAACAATCAGGGAAGTCCTGCAAACTCTATGAATCCGTCAAACATACCAAAATTATTTTCATGAGTACAAGAAAATTTGAAAAAGTCAAAGAGCTACGAGCTGATTTGTATGTTATAAAAATCATAAAGTCCTCTGTTTCTCATTGAGGAGTATCGGAGAGCACGAAGGAATATGGCAATTCAGGAGTATGTTGTTTCTTCCTTGTTTGTAACTGAAACAATATAATTCCATTACAACATAATACGACAGTGAAAAACTATACTGAAAAATAAAAAAAATAGAACGATGCTTTCAGAATTAACTGTTTCATTTTAGTAACCCTACAAAAAAATGAATCCACGAAAAAACAAACTTCAACTTAGACGTTTCTGAGTCATAATGCATCTTCATTCATCAACATCTTGATTAGTGTCTTCTACATTGAGAAACAATCGTACATCTAGTTGAAAATAGACATGTTCTGATCTAAGTCAACTGCTGAATTATTTACGAATAGATAATTCAACTTGCATACAAAATTATCAATAGATGGACGTATTTTTCAAAAGAAAAATAGAAAGATTATATGAATACTAAAGTCTTGAAATTGAAAAATGCCCTGTCAGATGATTCTCTCATCATATTGAAATATTATATGCAAAAAGAACTGTATAACAATTGTTTTCATTACAAAATTCTACATTGACAGACATCTCCAGGAAATGAACTCAAATATTGAATAATCATGAGTGCTCCATTCTGAAATATCAATACCTCAATTTATTAAATCTATATCTTAGTCGAACATCTTGCAAGCAAGATCTTGCCCAAGATACAAGGTACAGAAGAGTTAACAGGTCTTGAAAATTTAGGTACAAGATCATCACATTATCTTGTACCAAGATCTGTAATTACATCTTGCGTACAGATTTATAAGATCTTGACTGAAATACATATCTTCCGAAAGCGATGACTAGAACTCATTTATAGATGCCACTAAGAACTTCTAAAACAGTCTATTTGATGTAAAACTTCACACTAAATTTGATTCTGAAGTCATATTTCTGTTAGAAGCACAACAAAGCAAGTTAGAGGCTGGTATTTAATTCACAAAATTTCGAAATCCTCGCTCTGATGAGCATCCATGAATGAAGATCGTTTTTTTTGGACAATAAGACACAATCTAGTTTCAAGCAATGACAAAATAATATTTAGTAACTACCACTAAATAAAGATCTTGAGTAAGAAATGTTACATTTTGATGTCTTAACCTTATCAGTTCATCTGTGCCCAAGATCTAAGTACAGATCTTCGTATAAAGTAATATGATTTTCTTGTACCTAAATTTTCAAGATCTATTAACATTTCTGTATCTTATATCTTAGTCAAGATGTTGCTTACAAGATGTTCGACTAGGGTACTGTTGAAATGGTCCTCAATAGGATTGAATAAAAGACACCAATGCTTTTGATAAAAATATATCTCTCATTGCTTAGTATTTTTTCACTTTCATATTACTATCAAATGAAAGTATGTGTTACTCAGTTGTAACTTTCATTTGGATGATATTTTTCCGTATCAGCACTTTCAATCAATTAGTTATTAACTGTTTAGTGTACCTACAATGCCTTCAACAAAATTCTGTGTCTAAGTCATAACTTCGACAATATTCCATGCCGAAATTATAAATTAAGCAAACAGTGTTATTTCGACTCCACATAACCATACTTAAGGGTTCAATGTTCATACTTCAGGATAAGAGATACAAAAATAAGTGAAATTTTCACAATGAACTAGTCCCATTGAATATTTTATTTATATGCAGGTTCAAGTCGAAATTCGAAATTCAATATTTAAGTTGATCTGAAGGAAAACATGATTTTTTTGAAATTCATTAAATATTCGATATCTTAAGAACAAAGTCTCAAAAAGCCAAAATATTTCAGACATTTTAATCATTGACCGAGACTGATAGAATGAACATAGTCTCGATCAAAAAATCATTTTAGTACTTTGAAATATTCTCTGTGAGAAATGAGCGATGAAATCGCTTACCTTGAGCGGAGACAAATGCATATTGTCAAAGTACAGTTTGGGCTCAGCCGGTTGACTACTTGATTGAGCTTCAGTAATCGCTTGAAGTGGCTTATGAATACGTTTTAGATCTGAGTCCATATTAATTGTAGGCGCTGCTGCAACCTACGAATTTCAGATTAGTTTTAGAGATATTACGAGAAGAAAAACAAAATAAACCTCTTCTGATTTTATGAATGTGAGAATCGACATGATTAAAGTCTGATCAGCACAAAAGACGAATTCTTGAACAAGCAATTTTAAGTATCTGAACGACAATTCAATTCAATTTGTTTCATGTAATCATTGGCTAAAATATGACTTACTTGATATGTGTAGTATTCGATCGTGCTATTGTTGTTTTGAACATACTTAATTCAATGAACGGTTTTCCAGCTATAGACAAACAGAAGTTCTTGTCGCTATATGACTATTGATCGAAAATGAAACATACGTATATCGGTGCCTGCTGCTTTAGAAACAATTGGATTAAGAACAACCGGAAACAGAGTGAATTCATGTTCATTGTCAATTTGTACACGATTAATGCGCACATGCAGTGCAGCATTGCTCGTCGACCAGGCAAATCCAATCCAGAACCCATCAAGTGGTTGTCGTTTAACGCGTACTCGATGGCCTTGATGGTCAGTCAATTCAGCAGTATCTCCATGGAAAAAGACATCCTAATCGTAGATCGATTAACATGCTATTATATGATCAGACGAAAAATTCTTACGCGATTTTCGTCAACGCGATATTTCTTGTTTGCAATTTCTTCATCATTCGGATGAGCATATCGATGTTTGATGTACGATTCGTAATGCTCATCCAAATTTTTATTGAGCTCGAGCGGAAGTGGTCTCATATGTGACTTGCTTGTCTCTATCCAGATCTTTTTACTTTTGTTTATACTGATATAAAACAAGTCGTTTCGAGTGATATCATCGATAATTGCAATGCCAATATCATGAATGCCAATTTGTATATGTTTATTCATGGATTCACCCAATGACGGTATCTGAAGTGAGAATCAATTATATAGGTTAGTGTGAAGAAGAAATACATATTGAACGTACATTTGTGACCGCTCCAATAAGATCTATTTCTTCAGCGAAGAGTAATACTGTTTGAGGACCGTCTTGAAATACTGCATAGTACACAGTTTGTAGATCGTTTATTTCGAAGATACCACAAAGTGGCTAAAAAGGAAACGAATCATATCAGGCATTGAATAGCTCGTAATATAGATAGAACTAGTCCGGTTTTTTGACAACTGGTACCGGTCTGGAGAAATCAGACCGGACAGGTTCGATCGGTATACCGGTTTGACCGGTCTACTGGTAGACTGGTGTCGAACTGATAGACCGATTGGCTTAAAGTCGGTACCAGCACTAGATCGCTATTACTAATTCCAGCTATGATTAAATGTATACAACAAAAAATTATAGAATTGTTTATATTGAACGTATTAAAGTGTTTTTGTATAATTTGTTTTCATGAAATTCCAACAACACTTCCTTGTATATTTAATGAACAATAGCAATTAGAGCCAATAAGAATTTTGCAAGAGTCTCGATGAAAAGAAGAGAAAACTGAAAAAGTTAAACCGGTATCGGTTCCATCTATGGCTTGTAAGAATAACATTCGACTTTAGAAATAGTGTATAATATCACAAAGATTTGCGCTTTTTCCAAGCCTGAAGAAAAATGTTCGTACCGTGCATCTGTTTAAGATCCCTTAGATTCGAAGAAGCTTTATCATGGACACTGGTGAAGTGATGTTGTTTTCTTTGCCTATTTTAGTGACTTCTAAAATAATCTCTACTCGAATTGACTTACGTTAAGTTCGATTGATGCATTGTGATCAAGACATGCAATGACTAATGCTTGTGGTTTCAACGGATCAATCCATGTATAATAGACATAATGTAGTGGTCGCAGGACTTGCGTTCTTCTACTCTAACAAATTTGTTTTTTTTTAGAAAAAAAGAGAAATGAAAAACTTACACATCTTCTGCTTGACTCAATGCAATTGGCAGATGTTTCAAACAGTTGACTAATAAAACAGGCGAATCGCCGATCGTGTAATCGCCAAAAACGATACGAAACCCATCGAAATCAGTCGCAATAATTTCAACTTGAAGTGCCGGACGCTCTTCGTCATCCATACGCAGCAATGTTCGATGTTTTTGATTGAATACAAATGCAGTCGATGATATTCGATTATGTGTATAACGAACACGCATGACGCCATCTTGCATATTACGTGGCCAAAATGGAATAATCTGTAACATGGATGTCTGTGATGAAGGATGAATATTTTACTGAAGAGAAACTCACCCCTTCGGGGTTTACCGATCTCCAATATTCTTCTTCTGTTTGCGATAATGTTTCAGCAACTTCAATTTCAATCTAGGTTTCAAATATGAGAAAACGTATGTGTCATAGAGAAAAACAGATCATACGGTTGATTTATTGATGGCAATGGTAGATGGTGCCAACGTAAGAATTTTCGTCATACCAAATGAAGAAGTCACAATATCAATACAGACCTATTATTTCATAATTCGAAAAAAAAATTGTTCGAGATGATTTTCAATGATTTTTTTTACCATATAGGTTCTATCATTGGATACTTTGCAGGCAGCTATTCCTGTACTTTTGATTACGTCAAGTGAAAAGCTTTCAGACCATTCTGACAGTGTAGCATCTTCTTCCAGGCTGAAAAGACGTATCTGACCCTAAAATACCGAAATATCTGTTAGTGGTATTTTGTTTGAAATTGTTTGACTAATTTACTTTTTTTTTCTTTTTGTCAAAATTACTCGGACATACGTAAAATGGTAGATCAACAACCTCGATCAGTGTCTTTTCACCTTCGACCTAAAGGAAGAAAAAGAATGGCTCAACTAAATAAGATAGTGACATACCTTGAATTCAAACTTCAAATCAGTGCAATTGACAATCCAATACGGAGAATACAATGAAGCACGATAAGATTCTCGATATGTTTGCACACGCAAGAGCAATTTCTAGAAGAAAATTTGACGCAATTAAAAAATGAACAGGTGAATCTAATTCAATACCAATTTTTCTTGCGTGTTCACATTAAAAAATATGACAGGATAGTCGTTTTGACTATTGTTGCTTTTAATTTTCAAGTCAATCGGTTCCGATATCCATTTAGCATTGTTATAGCATGGAATCTAATGAATAAAACATTAGCAAGAGAAGAAATTGAAATCTAAGAACGTTCACAAATATTTCACGTCTTTTACAATATGGTTTTCCTTGTTTGATATAATATAGAAAGAATAGAAGAAGATTTATTGGAATGGAAATTTTTAAGTCGGCCTTCTCGAACTATAGCAATTTTAGGTATACGTTTCTTAAAAAAATGAATAGCTGAGTTTTGATTTGAATTGATTGTTATAAATAGATCTGATAGTTCTTCAAATTTTCTCAAAATATTTTCTTCTACATGAGACAGTGAATTCTGACGAGAATTGCTCTTGCTATGTGATTAATGTTTTGAATTAATCTGATAAAAGACGAATATGTTCGCAATCAAACTCATGAAACATTCGTCATAATTCAAGATGATCGATTTCAGAAAGACAAAGTTGGTCGAGTATTTCAGAGCTTCATCCGATTGCAAGTCAAGAAATTAACAAACATTCTTTAAGTGATGTTTATCAAAAAAAAATCAATTCTTTGTCCAGACTAACGATTTCATATTATCAAATACGTTTGTTTAGCTCAAGTTTCGTACTTTTGAATGCACTGAAAGTCGTTGGTCTTAGGATAACATCTGATGAACTTATAGCAACTTCCTTGAAAACCTTAGTCCAGTAGATAATTTGCAAAACTTAGTTACTCAAGTTATTTTCAGCTTTTCTGTAGGTTTGCGGCATGGAGAGTATAACTAGCATGTATCAGTAAATGTACGTTACATACTTTCGCATATCTTCAAAACACCCACCCTCGTAAAACGTTAGACCTGTTGGTTCTTTTGTATCCAACATAGGTTTATGGTAGAAAGATCTTAAGTCAAGAATTATGTTAAGACTCTGGATATATATATATATAGATCGTTATGCTTTTTTCAGGTTATTTTACTCAATCGGACAGTTGAGGGTACTCAGACATCTTTCTGATTACGAGTTCTACTGTAGTCTGATCTAATATTCATAAATCTAATACGACTCCTTGTTACTATTATACTCGAACAATCAAATTAAATCATTACTATAATGCTGCTGGCAAAGAATTCAGTACTTGTGACATTCCTATATAATGATCACTACTGAATTTAGTAGTTTAAAATCTTGGCGTACTCTAGGATCAAGATTGGCATTCATTTGAATAGATTTCGGACATCAGTATCCTACTAAACATTGTTGGTTAGGCCGTCCGACAAGATCTAACTCGAAGAAGAAACTAAAGCAGAAATCATTTGATATTTTTAAGCTGAGACAATGCAAAAGAATTGTCACGGATCTTGTCAAGTATTTTGAGAAAGTAATGTCATGACTGCAGAACGTTTATTTAAGTAGATATTAAATACTTGAGAAAGATTCTTTGTGAAAAAACATACCACAAATGTCAGCACGGATTTTTTGCTACCCGATACGCTATGATACAGACGACTTGGTTTCAGTTCGACTTGTTCGACGCTCTAAATGTAAGATAGATAATTGAAAATAAATGCATACAAGAATGAATCGATGATTGATGAAAAATATCGAAGTTTCATATGGCGGTGATCTTTTATGTCGATATATGAAATTTCGTCTCCTACAATTCTTCCTTCACAATCTATTCCAATTACATTTCATCTTATATTTTTACTAAAATTAACTTCTAGTTATTTATACTAGATATCGTGTAAATATCTACCGTCGTGTCTAACTAATTATCATGATTTAAAAGGACTAACGAATAATAAATATATCACTTTTCTCTAATCTACATATTTATCAAGATTAATTTTCTTTGTCATTTCACCACATGTGTTCGTAGTTATTATCATCTCGTGCAAATTCGAGCTTTCGAGGAAATCTAATGATCTTCTATTCAAGATATTTGTACACTCAACATCGAATAAAAGAAGATAAACCTGTATTTAGTTGTAAAAATCGAAACTATAGAAATATATATAACTCATTAATTCTGATCTTTGAACTTTGCCTATACTTATTATTGTCAGATACGCCCATGACGGCGCGGCAGCGGCAGCATTTTTTTTTCGAGGACATTGAAAAACTGCATGAATTTGATAGGATTTCCGTGCTTACAAATGAAATACTTAGAGATCGAATGAATCTGATGGAGTAGAACCAATATTTCTGATTCAATGCAGTTGCAGCAGTGAAATGCGAAATACATTTTTGAAAACCATCGCGGCAGCGGCAAGTTTATTTTACAATTCATCGCTGCATTGACGTGGCAACTTTTTTAAATAAGTCATCGCGGCGCGGCAGCAGCAGATTTTTCAGCCACGAAGAACATCTCTGATTATTTTGATCATCATGAAATGAATATCAAGATCGAATGATTAACTAAAGAACCATCTGAGCATTCTCATGTACGTAAGACAAATCGACTTCACATCGTTCGACTCAAAAATAAAATAAAATACCAAGATATAGCATCAGATGAAGGAAGTAGTACGATATTATTCTATTTATTACGCGTAACTCTAGTTAATATTACTAGTGGTCTACCTAAGGACTGCGAAGGTGGGATGTGTAGAGTGTATACCTCTACAATAATCGAGAATTTTATACTATCTTTCTGACAAAATTTTCTATATCCAGCCTTACATTCCCTCAATGTTTGGATCCTCGCATGGCTCCTAGGTTTGCCTACAAGTAAAGCATTACTACAGACAATTGACAACTAATGCCACGTTGTCAAAATGGTCATTTACTTTTAATACTGTGAGAAATGGATAGCAGTGAAGATTTTCTTCTTTTTGAAGATCCATTCTATAGTTATTTCTACATGTGATTCAAATCCTGCGATTTTAAAGGAATGTAAATACTGACTCCTGAATGGTACTTTTGATGTATATATACATCTTTTTTCGTCTTCGTTGGATAAAGTTCGCTTATTGAGATATGTCCAAGAAATTATTATCAATTATTTATATCAAGTTATTTCACTTGTGTATACTTTGCTGATGTGAAGGAATATAACTGATTATAACAATGTTTTTGAACGACTTTTACATCAGCATGATTATGAATCTGAATCTATACTACTATCGGCGCCAGAATTCAAGGCAGTCGGTTGCTTTTTGAATAACTCTTGATAGGAACAAGATAGAGACCTGCGGTTGTCACCGTTTGATAGCCAAGACCCAAGAGCATATTTTTATAAGCAAAAACTTTTCTGAGAAAAAGTCCGAAGTTTGGTTTTTCAGAGGATCTTTGAAAAACCACGCTGGCGTTTTGAAAATTGTCATAAAAGTCTATTGATTTTTTTACATATTCGGAATCAGCATGAAAAACTGTGTCGGCTCATATATTTTTCTAGTCTATTAACGAATTTTGTTTTTCGTCGAAAATTTACCTCTAGTCATCCTCAGGACCGCATCAATAAATGAATTCAGTGAAAAGATGACGAAGGACGAATTTTTCGGCGAAAAAAAAACTTTGTTAAAAGACTAGAAAAATATATGAGTCGACGCAGTTTTTCATGCTGATTCCGAATATATAAAAAAATCAATAGACTTCTATGACAATTTTCAAAACGCCAGCGTGGTTTTTCAAAGATCCTCTGGAAAACCAAACTTCGCACTTTTTCTCAGAAAAGGTTTTGCTTATAAAAATATGCTCTTGGGTCTTGGCTATCAAATGTTGAAAACCGCAGGTCTCTATCTTGTTCCTATCAAGAGTTATTCAAAAAGCAACCGACTGCCTTGAATTCTGGCGCCGATAGTAGTTAATTTTGAAAGTGCTACATCGAATCGACCAGAACTATGCCTCCGGATGTCATACAAAAAGGTATTTCTCTTAGTGAGCCTAACAATTACTTTTACTGTCGATATAAGATGTTCATTTCTTTTTGAATAGTGTTGATAGTGAGAATTACAGTCGTAAGGTCTTCGAAATAAGTACACTAATGATGATCATTTTTGGTGAAACCATACAACCTTCACATTCGAACTAGTTTCGAGGAAGCAATGTGTAGGACTATGTTTTATTCTAGTTCATGTTTAAAATTCAAAGTCAATAAACAAAAGTCTATTCTACTTACGTCAATCCAACACTCTACATCGACCGTTAAAAGATTAATGAGATGAAGAGCCAGTTGGATATAGATGTTAAATGAAGTTCGAATAGGTTCATCAGTATTCTCTGAATAAGCTTCTTTCGATTCTTTATAAAACTAAAAAATGCATTCTTGTGAAAACAAGCCTACAATTCGATAATCGAAAAACATACGACAAGATTAGCATCTTTGCCATTTTTCATCCCCAATACACGATCGGCAGAGGATGCGATTGCCCAGTCGAACAAAATGAAATCCTGGACACCATCCGTAGACTTAGCTCTTCATAAAATCTATCATTATGAATACAGAAAAGAGAATAAAATCTTACTCATCAATACTAATAAATAGACGTGGATTCATGCGCATATAAAGTAGCTCAAGTGGAAGATACAGTTCTCCATTAGGTTCGATACGAGCTACTTCACGATATGTTCTCACTTGAATTGAATCGACATCCAAAAGTTTCAGCGTCATTGTAGCTCCATTGAATATCTTAAGAGAGCAAAATAAAAGTGAAACAAATCGATAGTGAATTCAAGAACCGAAGTTTACTTTGATGATTGAACTGAGAACTATTCGTCGACGATCGTTATATAATTGTGAATCACAAAGTAGTTGAACAGGCCAGTTTGGAATAAGCGAAGAATCCAAGTAAAACACTCGCCTCCATGTTTGATTGATATCTATTGTTTTGACTTCATTGTCGATCTAAGTAGCACACATATTTCAATAAAATCCCATTTAAAAAATGTGAAACCATATTACTTTAACAGAAAATTCTTGTTTTCTATTAATCATTTGTTCGGATATAGCCGGAATATGTGTTGCCGATAATCGTTCACCAGGTACTGTCAATGGAATTGAATCAAGATGTTTGAGATGGATTGGAGTATCGAATTTCTTATCGTCGAGAAACTTCGAAATAAAATATATGCGAATAATTATTATTTAATTTAACAATCGATTGATCTACCTTAACACCGGTTATGTTCTCAATGTAAACATCATATCCCGTCATGTTGTGTATTGATAACAATGATTTATCATCATCTTCATCCGAAAGTAGCCGTTTATTATAAGCATCTTTAAACGTAGTTGAAAGACGTTGAGCAAGATTCAACATTGTCTTTGTCACAGTGATGTTGAGTGGATGATCAGCTCGAATATAAATAACATGTTTAGCATCCAAAATCTTTGTACCATCTTTGTATTTTACAGTATTTATTGGTGAATTCGGCTCATCGAGCAAGAATCGCGACTGAAAAAAACAGTGTTGATAGAAAAATTATATAGCTGAATACAGTAAATCGTGGATCTTCGTTCCCAACAAACGATGCTGCCGAATCAGAAATCAATTACCTCTTGTTTTTCAATAGTTTCTTTCGCAACTAGGTTTTTTTTCTTAAGAGTTTCTCTCTCCAAGATTATGAGACGTAATCTTTGGATACATTGAATAATTGTCAACCTTTTGATTCTTTCATCGACAAGAAAAACTCATTTTAAAAGCAAACTCTACTATTTCATAGAGTCATAAATTCTTTATTGAATGAGCTTAGGACATAGCTTTTGAAGCATTATTCAATTCTTTATAGAAGATATAATAAAAATATCTCATTTGTTATGATCACTCATTCAATATTTTCTTCTTGTTTGAAATCTTGTGTATAAGAGTAAGTTAGTGTTCAATAAAGTATAGCCTTTGATCAGTAACAAAATAAAGAAATACAGTATATTCATGCTCGTATTTACCTCGTCGTCATTTTCTACTACTTCTTCTTCGTCTTCATGCTAAGAAAAGAAAAAAAAACTTCGACGAATCGTTCAGCAAAATCAAATAATAAAGTAACTTACTATTGAAGTTGAACATGTAATACACCATGGACAGACAACCTCACCACTCTTATCGATAACTGGTTCAATCAATGGCTCCCACGAAAGTAAATTATCATTGAATAATGCTAATTCAATATGGATTTGAGAAGAAATACTTATCTGAATAGAAAACGAAAGAGACATGAGATCGTATTCAGCTAAATTCATTGATATACATCACTCGACCAATTTTTCACGCCAACAAATAGATTCGAAAGACACATAGCTATCACTGGTTTAGTTGCTGAACCTGTACCAAGTTCAAGTTTAATTTCGATCATATTCAAATTCAAAATAAGCTAAAAATAAAAATATTCGAATAGGATTAAGTTTATAAATTTTTTTTTTGTTTCCAAACGTGTTGTGAGCGAATATTTCGAGTTTGAAATTGCTCTTCGATTTCCTTTCGTTTGTTTGCTTCTTCAATAGTAGCTTTTTTATGTGAAGGAGTGCCAGTAGTTAATTCCAAAACATCCCTCTGTTCGATGAATTCCTGTTTCATTTCGTAATCTATGAAAACAAAAAAAAAATAGAAATTGCTCTGAATTATTCAACAAACCTTTGATAAACCAAAAACTTGCATCTTTGAATGGTTTTGGATCAAAAATTCCTTTCGAATTGATTTTTTCCGTTTCATTTCGAGCAGTAGTCTAAAAAAAAATGAGTATTTATATTTCAGAAAGCAACAATGTATATTCGATTACTTGAAGTTCACCCATTGAGTTTATCATATTAAGAACTGTATGAACTGCCGCCGGCGGGATTTGAATACCAATATCCCCGATGCGTACATTGATATGTTGCTGTTCCAAGTCCAAAATTAAAATAAGATCGATATCAACCGGTTGTAAAACCTTTCAATACAGAAATAGGAATTATCGAAATGAAAGAAATATTATTCTTACGCGATATTCGATTTTCGAATTTTTCAATGCAGCAAAATTTGAACCATAAATAGTCAAATCTTTTAGCAGACCATACATTGTCATATAATCATTTACCATATCTATATGTATCTTAGAGGCAAACTAAATAAATATTATATCCACAAATTGATTGTTCTTTTGAAAATATTTTCTTTTTTTGTTTTTTTATTCACTTACATCGAGTACAAAACAGTTCGAATTTTTATTATATTGATCTTCGAGTAAAATAATTTTCGGAGTTTTGATAATGATTTTAACTTTAGTATGAAGAGAACCATCAGTCTTGGATACAGCTAAAATAGATTATTCAAGTTTGATGAGAAGAAGAAAAAGTATGAAGAGAAGACATACAGAGAGTGTCTGACAGTCTCTGAGAAGAACGTGACGAGAATCTTGATCTACCGCTGGATATTGATTTGTTTGATCGACGAGATTTTGGTATGGGTTTTGCTGGCAGTGGCAGATTATTGTCAATATTAGATGATGTTTTGGAATACATAATTGAAAGATTCGATTTTTTCTCATCGGTTGATGATAAACTCGAAATGAAAAAGTCTTGTAATGCCATAAAGTAGTCTGGACTCATGCAAATGTAAAAACTCTCTAGTTGAGCAATGACTAATAAACACAAATGATTATAAAAGTAAGAATTATCAACTTTGTTTACTTACTTTGTCGAACACCCATAGAATTTTGTTTATTATTTGTTTTATATTCGAGAGTAACTGTGAACATTGGTACATTTGGATCGACATTAAAACTTCGATTGATCATGTGTGTAACTTTATTGGATCTATTTGTAACGCGTAGATCATCCAATATGAGTTCTTGTATTTGTGCTTGACCAGCATAACTCGAATCAGACAATTGTCGAAACTGAGCTTTGAGCATTTTAAGTTGTAAATCGAAAAATTTTGAATTTTCATTACGCGATTCGTGTCGAGTGATTACGTTTGATTCATCAAGATAGAGTGTTATAGCAATCTTTTTTATTTCAGCATTGAAATGAATTTTTTTCGAGATCTTATTACGATTTATATTATCTTCTTTTTTCTTTGTGACAATCACTCCGCTTTGACTCATTCGTCTGTACTCATACTGCTCTTGAACAGCAGGCTTCGATATCTTGTGGTAAAACTTCTCCGAAAAATTTTTCTTAAATATTTTCATCAAAGTTGCATAATCATCTTTTGCTAATGTAAATTGAATACTATCCCAATTGACTACAATAGAAATTTCTGGTTCATGTTGAACCTTTTCCGGATATAACAGACGGTCAATCAATGCACTAAGTTCTGAACATTCAAGTAGACTGATGCTACCGAAAATTTCATTGGTTTTGCCAAGTTTAACTCGACTTGCAAGTAAATTATTCATGACTATTACTTGTTGCTCGACAAGTGAACGATTTGGATCATCAGTAAATTTCGTCTGCATTGTCAATTGACCCAAATCAATAAAAAGTCCTTCGTTCGAATAGGAACTTGTTGGAATGAGTATACTCGGTGCATTGAGCATGACATCGAGACGAAGTTTACGTGCTTGTTTTTGAAAATATTCCATAGTTTCAAAGACAGTACTTGGCTGATTTGAAGAAACATCATGTTCAGTTTTTTTCGTTTGGAATGCATTGAGCAAGTTCAAAATGAGGTCCATATGTTTGTAGAGAAGGACCATATGTAGTTTAGTCAATTGTATTTTGACATCACAATCGATATCGTTGAGTGTTTTCTCGTCATTTTTCGGATAATTGAGCCGAGTAAAATCAATACGTAACAATTGCTTATCAATACCTTGCTGCGAGATAATATGACGATAGCGTGCTTTTGGATTAGGATCGAAGACATACAAATCAGTAAAGACTAAATAAGCCGATGTTTTTTCAGTTGAATTCAATATATGAGCACGAAAACCTTGACTTTGAATATCAAGTACTTGGAAGAGTTCGAATCCAATTATCGCACGTAATCCTTTCAAATCAACTTCGATTTGAAATGTCGGCATTACTGATGTCGAATCACTCTTTACGATATTTTTACGCTTCGGTTTTGATGCAACTCGTTTCTTTGCCGTTGTTTTATGAGGTAAACGATGTTGTTCTTTTACTACCTTTTCCATGAGATCATTTTTTAAATTGAACAATGGACAGAAGTGGTTCCAATTGTAGCATGAGAATAGGTTTGCCGATATGCACACGTATCTGATTTTCAATACTATTGTAAGGAGCAGATGCAAACATTGGATTTTCAGGTGCTGTGAGTAAGCCATTGATCCTGATTAATTTAACATTTACTCGGTCATGAGTTCGCTCCATAGAAATTAAACAAAGTCGATCATTATTGGTGGTAATAAATCGTTCATGAACAATAATAAAATCTGTAAGCGATACATTGAAATCGATGTCGAATGTTTTCATTCTTGCTCGAGCAACAATTGATAGAAGTGAAATACGCATAAATGGGTGAGTATCGTTGGATATATTGGATAAAGATTCGTCAATGCGTATAAGAATCTATAAATGATTCTGGATTATGTAAAACTTCAGAAATATTTAACTTACTTGTGGAAGTTCAAAAGTAGCTTCGAGTTCTATAATTTGATCTTGTACATCGACTTTCTTCTTGACGATCTCTTTTGGTATTTGGTCGTTTGTTTTCTCTTCTGCTTCGGCACTTTCTGCTTCCTGTAAGATTTTCTGTACTGGTGTCATATTTTCTACTGTTTCCAATATTTTTTTTGTATTTTTACAAGGCACAGCGACATCGAATGTTGTCGACTGTTGTAGTTCGGCAATCACAAATGATATCAAATCAATAATTAAACAAAAAAAAAGACTATTACTAACCTCCACAAATGTTTCAGTTTCAACTGATTCTTCTTTCAATTCAGGAAATTGAATGGATTGAAATAGTTGGATAATTCCGAAAATATGTGCATCAGACACTCGAGCATCGATAGCTGAAACTTGTACATCGAGTTTCCAACTAGCAATAAAAATTAAAAGAAATTTTTCAAAATTACTGAGACGTTGAGATCAGAACTTTAACAGTTCTATCGTCATCAATACTTAAATATTTTGGAAACTAGATGAACCATTCCAAACTTCTACTCCTCTAACATACAATCACAATTTGCCTCTGAGAAATCATTCTCGCAGAAAACTAGTATTCCATATGAGATATATTAGAAAAGAACCTCTCTAAATTGCCATACTCCTAACATCGATTCACAGATGAAAAATGAGTTTCAGTTCAGATGAATTTTGGAAGATTCTTTCTTTCTTAGACTGAATAACCTAAAGTCTGCTAAACAAAAATCAAATCGTTTATGTATATGTTTGCGTGTCTCACTGTCTATGTGTTCGCAACGCGTTCTAAAAGCTATTGCTTGTCTTTTGTGACGTTGTACTTTTTTCCCCTGTCATTTCTGAAACATAACTATGTAGTAATGAGTGCTAGAGTTTATAGCGAAAAAAAAACTATCCCTCAGAAAATAGCAAACATGCTGGCATTTGTCGAACATTTTGAATTGTAAAAGACTTTTTGGAACTGGAGGATATCGTTTTTCGTGGTTTTTTGGCTCCACTCATAGACTGATTAAACATTTTAAAATGTTGCTCCGACGATCGACCATGATGTGAACGGGGCAAGAAATCTTGTTTTCTAGTTTAAATAATTTCATCATGTTACATATTATAGTGCCACAATGACAGTGTTGAAGTTTTTCGATTATAATGCACAAGTCGACATTCAATCATTTTAGGACCACGTGAATTATCAATATCCGATGAACATTACTTAGAAATTTTGAAAATCCAAAAATCCCAAACTCGTTTTTTCTAACCAAGTCAATAAATGTCTCGTAAAAGCATGAATTTGATGTACCAAACATAAACTCTAATTAACTTTTCCGTCTATCTCAATTTTGATCATATAGAGTGTAACACACAAGTCATTATACAAAAAACAAATTTGAATATCTTCACTGTGTTTTAAGCAAATGAGTTTGTGTTTTTATCTAGTAATAAAGAAGAATTCCAAGCCTTTATTCTTCTGATAAAAACTCAGACATTAATATTGCTTTTACCTTATCAAGAATCGTAATTAATATAAGAAGCATCTTCGTATACGATTAAAGTGCCTCGATCATGTTTCACATAGGGATTGCATTGAAAGCTTTTTGTAAGAGCGAAAACCAGCTAATTTGAATCAATTTTTTTTTGTAAATTTTGAAATACTTCATACACTTGAAAATACTAAAAAAGCTCGACGGAACACCTCCAGTGCAAGAAAATATAGAGCAGTACTTAGAAATTCAGAGTGATACAAAAGAAAAAAACTTAAATATCTTGTCAAGTATTGACATATACAAACTATTGTATATCCTAAGATATATGAAACTCATTCGAAATCGAAAGTTCACAATCGCATTCTTCACTAGATTTTGCTGTAAAATCTAAAAGTGAAAATGTTGCTGAGACAATTGAGAGATCAACAAAAAAATGTTATATGAACTCTATTTTCAAAATTTCTTCGGAGTTAATATCTTTTCTTATCAGTTCTATCAAGTATTAGAAAACTAATTAAGATTACGTACGTCGGTAATACACTATTTTCCGAGTAAATATATTTGTGTATATTGACAAAGACTGTGATTGGCTTGATTATATTCATTGAAGAATCGTGTTGAGTGCGTACATCTTGCCAATCGTCGTCTAAAACAGAAGCAGATATAGATATAACGAAGTCAAGAAACATGATGAAAATTTTACTTGGATCGATATAGAGTAATCGGATGTTCTCCAATCTGAGTTTTAATGGAAAGTATGATGATTTGTGCGGATCATCAATATTCTAGAAAAGACACGATTTAATCATGAAAAATTGTAGTATCTTCCATACTATAATGTTCTCATATGTTTTTCCTATTTCTATTTCTTCGTCATTGTAACTAGGACCACCTTTAAATGTAAAATGACCAAAATCCAAGCTAAGCATGTGACAATCACTACAAGACAAAAAGCAAAGATGATTACTTTTCAATTAAGACAACCTTTCTTTTTTAGCCTACCGTCGATAAACACCATCTTCTGGTAAGAGAAAAAAAGATGATTGAAGATCAATATCAATATCTGATGCTTGAATATTTTTCAAATAATGATTAAAAAGAAAACGTGTACGATATTTAATATCATTGAATGTCGAATAAGCAATTTCTTTTATGCTGAAAAAATCGGACAAATAATCATACATGAATAAATAGTAATTCGATTGTTTTTACCTTTGCAAATCACGCTTCCTATCAGGTTGAAAAAATTCAACAAGTTTGTTGATAGTCAACTAAATGAAAAGAAAAATACTGGTAAAATCCATAGGAAGATTTTTTTTTCTATAAATCGTACCGCATCATAAGTAATTTCGAGCGACTGTAATAAGACTTGTATACGATTTTCAGATGGTCTATCCAATGGATTAGTTTCATATTCAATATGTAATAGATGTTTTTGTGCTAATTGTATTTGATCTGCTGGTTTAGCAAGAACAGGTCGATAGACATTCGCCGTCTTTATTTGGCTCGTATCGGTACCAACACCAAACACTTCGAATGAGTGCAAATCGATTATAAAACTAGTGGAATTAAAATAATCAGAAAAAACAGACACATAGAATTATTAATAACTTACAGAAAAGCCGATTTGGCTGGGCGCCGTTTACATATCAAACCAACATTGGGTGCAGCAGCAGAAGCAATTACTTTGAATCTACAAGGAAAGAAGCAAGATATAATATATTCTTCCAATGTCAAGGTTCCCTAATATGAACCTCTTCGTATAGTAGTAACGCTCAGTTTTCCACAGAAAAAAGAAATTTCCTTTCTTTAGAAATCGAATCATACCTGCTGTATAGCGGATAATTTGAATACCTATTGGGCGATTTTTTACTGGAAATAGACTTCTCTATAGTGGACACTTCCGTATTCTTAACTGTGAACGACTTCTTTTCCTTTCTCGGAAGCTAAAACGATCTATCCAATGTGAACACTTTTTTCTTTCTACTGAAATTCACACTCGCCGTCAACTATGTACATGAACACAGAATTCCAATTACAGTAACCCTTCTCCCCCCCTCCCTTAATGAACACCTCCTAACTCTAAACAATGAACACTTTTTTTGGTCCCTTCAGCAAAGAAAACTTCTATATAATGAACACATGTTCACCAACGTATGCATAAATGAGGGAAAAACAAAACACAATGTGCATTCTAAAGCAGTCTATTCATCGCAGAAAAAAAATCAATAGTCCTCGATGGAGTGTTCTCGGATAAATTGATCGTTCACCTGTAAGGCAACAGCTCATTTGTTTATTTACAATAAAGAAATGATGACAAAGCGTACATTGACCTTTTCAGAAGAAATTGCGCAGCTAGGCTTGCAATAAACTCAACTCTCCATCGACATGAAAGGTTCCAAATAGACGACGATGAAAGATTGTTTTCAACAAAGATTGCAGAAAAACTCATTCACTATGAGCATGTTTTTTTTTCTTTCAAATGTGCATACCTTGTAAGTCTATCTCTTTCATTTATACAAAGCACTCAAACAAAATTAACTTGCCTTTCATGGTCGATTTAGAATTTTCATTTTTTAATGAATAGAATGATACATCGAAGAATTTGTTCAATAGGATTATCAATCTGATAGAGGAAATCTAATCGAAATTGTTCATTAGTAACCATGCTCAAACGATCACAGTGAGTGAACCGTTCAAAAAATTGAATTATCAATTACGAAGTACTATTTCGAAGAAATAATGAAATAAAATAAAAAATGAGTATACTTTTGAATATTCTCACAGATGTTCATATTAGAGAGATTTTAGCGAAAATCAAAATGTATTATTTACTGTAGATTTTTTTCATTGATATTCGACCAGACGTTGATTTCGAGCATAGTCAATCGAATTGACAGATCAATGTCAACATACTAAAATCCAAACATTGATAGTTCAATACTATGGCTATAGCAAAGATGTATTTTACTTCTTCTGGATAAGCTAATGATCCATCATCTTCTGCATAACCAATAGCATCGTATAGTTTTTTCTTTTCTTCAGCTGCTGTTGCACCGTCAATATTGAATTCTGTGAAAAGATAATAATGGTCATTTCCAAAAAAAATAACACACAGCTAGATGAAGCTACCTGAATTCTCGTCGTCTGAATCACTACTCCACCAACTGGTCATTTTGTCCAACCAACTCTTTTGTTTTTGTTCTGCTTTCTTCTTTTTAATCTGTAGAATATCGTTAAGAAATATGTCGAATACAAATAATTAAATTTCTACCTCAATTTCAACAGTTCGACGAATAAAAATCAAATTGAATACATCGATCTTTTTTTCTAGTTCCTAAAATATGAATATAAAGGCAAGTATTGAAACAAAGATTATTATATTGTGTTACTTCGGCAAGTTGCTTTTGCGTTTTGCTTGCATTACCAGTCAATTCCTGATAGTAAAGTTCGTGATACTCACGAAATCGGTCTCGATTGGCTTTGATATTTTCCCATTTGTATGAAGCGAGTCGTGGTCGGACTTCTTCATTCAAAATAACAGTATAGGCAAACTTCCATCTGTGAGAAATAAATCAATATCAAAGTAAAAAAAAAAGAAATGTTAATTTTGACTCTTCGCATCTCTCACCGTCGTAAACTTGGCTTATCCGTAGCGTCATTTTCGATCATTGCATAATATTTAATGAATTTCGATTGTGAATTGAGATGATCTTGAAATTCGAATAGATCAAGTAGATCACAATACTAAACAAATATTCGAATAAAATTAAATATGATTTATCTTTCTAACCTGATTGCGATTGATATTTAGATTAATACGATGCACATCGATTTTAGCATCGAATACCGGTCGTACGTAATCTTGTTCACGAGGTGTTGTAGCCATTTTTAATTTAATATTTATATTTAATGGTTGAAGAACTAAGAAAAAGTTTGTATTTGGTCAAGAGAACATGACAAAAACTTACTGTAAGTCATGGAATTTGATGTTTGCTCGTTTTTGACAATTTTTGCTTGTAATATGTCCTATATTTGACAGACAATTAGAAAAAATCAAATGAAAATACGTCCAAAAAACGTACGACAATATTCTCTTGTGATAGTTCTGATCGAGATTTGATGTCAGAATTCCAATAAATGGACAACGCATTCAGTTCTCCTAACTAAAGAGATCAACGAAAATTGACGTGTTTGTTTGGATATCAATAGCTTACTTTGTACACAATTGGTGATTCTTCTTTCGATACCATAGGCTCCCATTCAGTATTTGTTGTCTATTAAAAAATACATTTGATTTTTATATAATAAAATAGAATTGATGAAGGAAATCCCTACGTAAAAGTTGACGTAATTAAGCGTAATACCAAATGAAAATGGATGATCAGGTTTTGTTGTTTTATCCTCATAAGCAATATGAATATTGCTAATTGACAATATCAGATTACGAAGAATATGCAATTGTAACCGTTCCATAAATGTATCTTTGCGCTTCGAGACCGTTTTGTTTTTTTCTTAAATTTCAATTCATTCAATAAAGAGAAAAGTAAGAGACAAGATCTTCAAGATGAGCAAAATCATCGCTTTTCTGGGTCAAAAAAAGTGAGCTCCACATGTAAACCTCCAGATTTAGAACTCACTCACGCATCCGCATTTTACCAATCAAAATGCAGTCTATGTTTTCTGATTTATAGTAGTAAGACTTCCTTCAATTGAAATCCTAGGTGGAGAATACTATGTGATGTTGCATATGTACATTACCTGGAATGCTACAAGCATCACCTGTGATACTATTAGCATTATCTAGAATGCTACAGAAATCATCTTGAGTGCTAGAGGTGTTACCTCGGCTGCTAGTAGTATTACATGTTTATCTAGTAACATCCTGAGCGGTGCTAATAGCATTCCAGACGATGCTACTAGCATTCCAAGTGATGTACCTATGCAACATCACCTAGTATTCTCTACCTAGGATTCTAGTCAAAGGGAATCTTGCTGCTATAAATTGGAAAACATGAACTGAATTTGATTGGTAAAATGTGGATGTGTAAGTGAGCTTCAAATTTGGAGGTTACGCACTTTGGAGCTCACTTTTTTTGGTACCAGTCTCAAAAGTTTTTTTTTCTTAAGTCTCGACTCGAGCTGGTGATCCCACAAAATAATGATTTGTTTTGAAAAAGTTTAATCATGTGAAGACATTCGGAAGCATCAATGGTATAAATTTCAAACAATTTCAGAAAGTTTTTATTCGCCCATACAAAATAATAAGCTTTCAACAGAATTTCTATAGGATTGAAATGTAAAGCGCGATGAAGCCGCTATGCATGAACATGAAGACGCTTGTTATATTCGTCATGATTTTTCAAGCATCATATGCAACTGTCTATGAAAGGGCCTAATAGACTTCATTTACAGGAGAGAAAAATAGTTTTTTTAAAACTTTTGATAGGTTTAAACAATTTACAATTCAAAAGAGTCTGTTACAGTCTGTATAGAACTTCAACTTTCTCACTCTATTCTTTAATATTTGTGTTTAACAAAACGAACGTTTTTACGAGATTAAAATCTTTTTGGATAGATTCTAGCACTGTAAAACATTCCCAAAGAACTGGTCCTATACTTCAGTAATCGATCTTCATCTCACCATATGCTTCAATTTCTTTGCGAAACTGTTCAACTTTGTGTACTTCTTCCATTTTTTCTTCATACCGTTTTTGTTCTTCTCGTTCAGGATCATATTCGATATCTATACAAATACATAACAATCAGATTGATACAGGAAAAACACAAAATAATATGACAACAAACCAGTTTTTGGTGTGAGAAGCAGATAGAGACCGTCGATGGTGATCTTGGTTGGATGTGTGTACAATTGCTTCCATGGAATGTGAAGCGACAATTTTTCTAAATATTTCATTCAATTTTTAGAATCAACAAGACTCGATCATAACATACGAAGATGACCAACAGCAACTGTAACAGGAAGATTGAAATTGGCCTAGTTATAATGAAAATCAACATTTCAATTTTAATATGATATGTTAAAATTTACGAGTGCGTTAGGTTTCAGAGACAAATTTTCGAGAACAACATCGCCTAAAAGTAAATATCATCGATGAATTTTAACTAATGATTAGACTTACCATGCCATAAATCAATTTTGAGTTGTTTTGAATCTAAATCTTCAATATAATCTCCCAAAAATTTATCGATCAAGTAGGTGGTCAATTGTTCGAACACCATGTTGATATTGTTCCAAAAATGGTATGTCGATAATTACACACACTCGAATGAGCAAAAAAAGGAAATTTTCGTAACAATGTGAATCTAGAAAAGGTGATGAACATATTTATTTATTGAAATTGTCGTGTTTTTAATGACTAGTGCTCTTCAAAAAAAAATAACCGTGAACGAATTCACAAGTACTTTAGAATTTAAAACGATTATCCTTAAATATCACTAATATACTACTTAATAATAAATGATAATTGATGAATTAGATTTTCGTGAGTTTATTATGTTCTCAATATATCGTTCAGATATGATAAAAGAACTTTCATTCCCAGTTGAACATCCACAATGATGTACACGTAGTGAAGAAAAAGAGTACAAGATCAAGAGAAGAAGAAATTATGAATGCAACGTATAGAAAATCCTTTTCAATAACGATTTATATGCATAACACACACACACGTATATATGCAAATACATCATAACGATAGACAGAAAAGAGCAATAAAAGTCATTCATCACAAAAACACAACTGAGTTACATTGCAACGGCTTTAATGATATTCATTCGTATTTATATAGTCGATTCCAACACAAAATTTCACTCTGAACAACAGCTTCGTAAAGACAAAAAATCCATTTAAAAGTTTACTATTTTAATTCCTGTGATTTGTTAAATAGACATATGCTATCGATTGTGCGTCGTCAGAAAGTAAATGTTATAAGTAACGCCTCAAGCAAATATGTTAGAATTACTCATAATTAAAGCCCCATCAGTAAGAGCAACTGATCTAGCTGAAAATTTCAGGATATATTTGTATAAGTCTCAATAGTTCACTGTGAACGTTCATTCCAAAATATTCAGTTGTTCAAGGTCTATCATAAAACTAAGA